>PVIW01003416.1:0-168801 GCA_004026585.1 Noctilio leporinus | reverse complement strand
TTCTGTTCACCCTTTATGGTCTCTGTTGGTCCCGGTGGAGCTAGGACCAGTGGGTTTTATCAGGAAGAAAAGAAAGGAGAAAGAAAGAAAGAAAAAAAAAAAAAAAAGAGGAAGGAAGAAAAGAATAAAGAATGGGTTTAGAAAGGCTGGGGAAGGGAGGAATACTTAGATTGAGGACTGGGAATGTGTTATAGCCACAAAATGAACAGACTTTAATTCGAGAGTAGGGGAGGGTCTTGGGTATTTAGGTAGATTGAGGTATAGGGGGGATTAAGAATATGTGAGGAGTAACTTTTGCAAAGGATATGTTGGGGCTTAATAGTTCATATTGCTCTCGGTATAATTCAGGTGCTTAAGATTGGCAGCAATCCCTTTCCTGATGCTGCCTCTTTTTCTTGGTCAGGACTTTACAGTTTATAGTCTATATTCTAGCCGGTCTTGGCGTGTGGCAGGGACTCTGATTGTCGCAGTAGGGCTGATTCTGAGTGTCCGCCCCCAGGTAGGCTGGGCTTTCTGCAGCCTGGCTGGGTGTTAGGGCTTCCGGTGTTCTGGAGCCTGCAGGGAGCCCCCTCCCACTCCTGGCGGAGGTTCCGGCCCAGGACGCGCCCCCAGCACTTCTGCAGGGCAGCCCGCAATTTCGCTGGTCCCTGTGCCGACTGGTCCCGCCCCCGCAGTTCTGGGAGGAGGCCGGGCCTGTCAGTCAACACTGTCCGGGGTCCGCCTACACTGTCCCGCCCTTCCGGGGTGGGCACCACGCCCCCAAGCCAATCAGCTCTCCTCGGAGTCCTTTACACGGCCTCTACGATGAGCCCCTCCCAGGCGTGGGCGGCGCGGCCTTTGTCTCCGGCAATGGCGGGTCTCCCGCCACTAGTTCCCGGCTCGCAGGCTTGCCGCCTGGAGTTTCCCACGGAGCCTGGGGGCCTGTGTGGTTGCGCAGGGCTGGGCCTCCCCCCTCGCAGGGGCTTCTAGCTGCTGCCTCCCCGGTGGCCCAGCAGCTCTGTTTTCGGCCCTCTTGCTGCCCCGCTGGTGCACTTCCTGCTCCCTCGCTCCGGCTTCCCGCAGGACTCTTCTCCTCCACCTCTAGCCCCGCACGGAGCCTCCTCTCCCCGTTGCCGGAGTGAGTCTCTCACACAGTCCCTCCCCTGCAAGAGTTAAATTCCGGGTTCCCTACAGCGTTAGCCCTCGCTGCCCGCACTTCTCTGCTGAGACTTCCAGTCACCAGCGAGCCCGGAACTGGCCCCAGTCAAACGCGCCCCTCTGGGCAGAGCCACCCCTGCCCAGAGCCGACCTCGGCCCACCGGCCGGTCGGTCAGGAACGCCCCACCTACTGTCCTGCTGGCCTCCTCTGCCTCTGGGCTCTGCTCCCCTGTGTCCAGATGCTGTCCGTTCCAATCCCCAGGGTCCTGAAGCCGTCTCACGCTCCCTATCCTGTCCTCCAGCTGCTCTGGTACTCGAGAACACCATCAGCACTGCTCTCTACTCTGTCGCCATCTTGAAATAGTCCCCTGATTGCCAATATTTTGTTGAGGATTTTAGCACTGTGTTCATTAGCAATATTGGTCTGTAGTTTCCTTTTTTTGTTGTGTCTTTACCAGGTTTTTGAGTTAGGATAATACTGGCCTCATAGAAAAAGTTTGGGAGTCTTCCCTGTTCTTGAATCTTTTGGAATAGTTTGAGAAGGATGGGAGTTCTTTGAATGTTTGATAAAATTCATCTATGAAGCCACCTGGTCCATGGCTTTTGTGTGTCGGGAGTTTTTGATAAATGCTTCAAAATTTCCCTTGTTATCAGCCTATTCAGGCTTTCTGCTTCTTGATTCAGTTTTGGAAGATTGTATGTTTCCAGAAATTTGTCCAAATTTGTTTCATCCAGGTTGTCCAAGTTCTTGGCATATAGTTGTCCATAGTAATTTCTTGCCATCCTTTATGGCTTAGTGGTTGTAACGTCTCCTCTTTCATTTCTGATTTATTTATTTGGGCCCTCTCTCTTTTTTTCTTGATGAATCTGTTTAAAGTTTTTTCAATTTTGTTCCTTTTTCAAAGAACCAGTTCTTGGATTCATTGATCCGTTGAATTGTGTATTTTTTAGTCTCTGAGTCATTTAATTCTGCTCTGATCTTGATTATTTCCTTCCTTCTACTTGCTCTGGGATTTGTTTGTTGTTGTTTCTCTAGTTCATTTAGATGTAGGGTTAAGTTGTTTATTTGAGATATTTCTATCTTCATAGGTTGGCCTGTATTATTATAGACTTCCCTCTCAAGAATGTCTTTGCTGTGTCCCATTGGTTTTGGATGTTGTTTGTTTATTTTCATTAGTTTCCTGGTACTTTTTGATTTTTTCTTGATCCCATTGTTAACCCATTAACCCATCCTATATTTATAGCATTCAGGTTCCATGTATTTGAATATTTCTGTGTTTTTCCCTTGAGGTTGTTTTTTAGTTTCAAGCCATTGTGATCCAAGATGATGTTTGATATGATTTCAATTTTCTTATATTTGTTGAGGTTTGTTTTGTTTCCTACAATGTGTTTTATCTTTGGAAATGATCCATGTGCAGTTAAAAAGACTGTATATTTTGTTTCTTTGGGGTGAAATGGTCTGTAAATATTAAGTCCATTTTTCTAAGGTGTCCTTCAATGCTGAAAAATGCTTGTCGATTTTTTTGTTTGGACAAATGATCCATTATTGACAGTGGGTTGTTAAAATCCCCTATGATGACTATATTGCTTTTGATCTCCTTTCCAAGACTTTCCTTATATATTTGGGTGCTACTCTGTTGGGTGCATATATGTTTACAAGGATTATATCCTCTTGTTGGACAACTCCCTTAAGTATTATGTAGAGACCTTCTTTGTCTCTTGTTATGGCCTTTGCTTTGATGTGTATTTTGCATGATTTAAGTGTTGCTATCCCAGCTTCTTCTCATGTCCATTTGCTTGGAAAATGTTCTTCCATCCCTTCCTTTTCAGCCTGTATAGATGTTTTTGTTCTGTGGTGGGTCTCTTGTAGAGAGAAATACAGGTAGGATGTATTTTCTTATTCATTCAGCTACCCTATGTATTTTGACTGGAGCATTTAATCCATTTATATTTAAGATTATTATTGATAGGTATTTATTAATTGTTACTTTTGCCTTTGTGCCCCTCCCCCCTCTTTTCTCTCTGTCTCTCTCACTATCTTCTTAAAGCAGTCCCTTTAGCATCCCTTGCAACCCTGGTTTGGTGAAGATGTACTTTTTAGGTTTTTGGGATTTTTTTTGGTCTGGGAAGCTCTTTATTTTGCCTTCCATTTTAAATGAGAGCTTGCTGGATAAAGTAGTCTTGGTTGTGGGCCTTTACTTTTCATTACTTGTAATATATTTCATGTCATTCCTTTCTGGCTTATAGTATTTCTGTTGAGAAATCAGCTGACTTCTGTATTGGAGCTCTCTTGTACGCTACTAGCTCTTTCTCCCTTACTGCCTTTAAGATTCTTTCTTTGTCTTTAAATTTTGCCATTTTAATTATGAAATGATTTAGAGTGGGCCTCTTTGGTTTCATCTTGATTGGGGTCCTTTATGCTTCCTGAAATTGTAATCACTTTATCTCTCACCAAGTTAAGAACATTTTCTGTCATTATTTTTAAAACAGGTTTTCTATCCCTTGCTCCTTACTTTTCCTTCTGGTATCCCTATGATGTGAATATTATTATGTTTCATGTTGTCATGCAGCTCCCTTAAACTATCTGCAATCTTTTTCAATCCTTTTCATTTTGTTGCTCTGACTGGATTTTTTTTTTTTTTCTGCCTTGTCTTCCATTTGCTGATACAATCTTCTGTTTCATCTAGCTTGCTTTCATATATATATATATATATATATATATATATATATATATTTCATATATATATATATATATATATATATTTCATATATATATATATAGTATTCTTCTTAATTTCCCACAGGTTCTTATTCATAGTTTCTATGTTCTTTTTTATAGTACTGTAGTTCTCATCAAGTTGCTTATAATTCACACTGAATTCCTTTAACATCCCTTGTTTGTTTCTGCATATTAGATTGATCTGTTTTGGCTCCTTGTCTTTATGGGGTGGTCTTCTGTGGTAGGAGACCTGTGGGACTGAGTGGTGCAGTCTCCTTGAGCTGCTGAGCTGGATGCTATAGGGATGCCCTTTGTGCAGTTTATGTGGTCTCTCAGGTTTTAATTGGGTTTTGGTTGTTGGCTCATTTGTTGATGGGATCTCCCCTCCAGCTGGCTGACTGATAATGACAACCTGAACCATGTCTTGTATGCTGTTGTACAAGAACTGCCAGATCAAAACAAAACAACCCAGCAAAGAAAACCCATACTAGCAAAAAATAACCACCAACCATTATGGCAATATCAACAACAAATGAGCTAAGATTCATAAAGATGGAAAATGAATAGGAATATTATACAAAAGAAAAAATATGAGATGACTAACAAAAAATGATTTTGAGATGGTAGGAGGAGGAGAAGGAATAAGAGTAAGAAATAGAAATAAGGAAAGAAAAAGAAAATAAAATTTACAATGTAAATAAAATAGAGAGCAAATAGGGCAAAATGGAGCAAGTAAAAGGAAGCATACAATATTTAAAAAGTAGTAACAAAATAGGAACTAAATTAAAGACAAACATGGACCATTGCAAAATTAATAAAGGTGGAAAGATAGTTAAAATATTATAAAAAGAAAAAAAATGATCGTGAGATGTCTATAGGAAAGGAAATGACTTTGAGGAGATAAAGGAAGGAGAAATAATAAGCATAAGAGTTAGA
Organism: Noctilio leporinus; assembly: GCA_004026585.1. Taxonomy (NCBI): domain Eukaryota; kingdom Metazoa; phylum Chordata; class Mammalia; order Chiroptera; family Noctilionidae; genus Noctilio; species Noctilio leporinus. Next base: position 164,009 of record PVIW01003416.1, on the reverse strand, counting down.
AACCAGGCTACAAAAGGGAGAAAATCAAAACAAAAATAAGGGCAGGAGGAAGGTGAAATGGAATAGAACAAGCAATAGTACAATATGAGTTTAAAATAAAACATAGTAAATAACTAGGAAAAAATTGAAGAACTACAACAAACAACCCCAATATCAATGACAACAGAGCAAATATTAATAAAGGTGAAACAGCAATAAGGTTAGTATAAGAAGGGGAGAAAGAATTTGGGATGACTAATGGAAAGAAACATGGTTTTGAGAGGTTGGAGAAAGGAGAGATAATAAGAGTCACGAGTAAAAAGAAGTAGAAAGGGAAAAATAAAATTTAAAATAAAAATAAGAAGAGAAGGATGATGACAAAATGGAGTAAGAGAAAGGAAGAGCAAAATATGAGATTTGAAATAAAACTAAAATAAAAATATATTAAAAATAAAATACAAAATAGTGAAATAATTAAAGACAAAGGAACAATGTTCAAAGGTTATGCAGGAGGGAAAATAACACGAACAATGAAAAAGAACAGTATAGAATTCATCATGGCAGACTTTGGTGTTTGTTTGCCTGCTGTTTTCTCCTTCTGAATCTGTCCCTGGTACTGTCAGCTGGTACCCCAGTCTAGCTTTGGGCAGCCTGTTTGAGGCTATAAACCATCCACAGTCTGTGGATGTCTCCTTCAGGCTTGGCTGGTCCTTGTTATTCTGTCGTGCTGGCTTTTTATCAACACAAGGTCAGGGGTGGTCCATCTAATGTCTGACAACAGTGCATGTTCCACTTTTACCTTCCTCTAGAAGGGGCTTCTGTCCCAGTCACAAGGGTGGAATCCAGGGGTCACTCTCAGGAGGCACTGTTCAGCCCTCAGGGAAGATGATGGGTGTTTCCCCCTATTCCTGTGCCACATGCCTTGGTCTGTCCCAGATCATTTCCAGTAATGTGTAGTTTCTGATGAATTAGCTGTCTGTTTCATGTGAGGAGCCAATCTGTGTAAAAGGGGCAGCTCTTTCCTGCTTGGCACCGATGGCAGTTCCGTGTGAGTGGAGGCTGGGTGGGGCTCTGAATAGCTTCTGCTATACCCATTTCTAATCTCTTTGCTCTGCTATTTTTAGTGGGATAGGGCCTGAGGATGAGCAAGCATAGCATTTGATGAAAGTTCATAAAGGGCTCCTTTGGAGATTCTCTTTCTTTCCCCTGCAGATACACACCTGGCAGGGGATTCTTGAGCCTAGCCTTCATTACTGTTAGCAGTTTGCAATTCTGCAGGTGGGGGATGGGCATATCTTCCTCTTCCCAGAGCTTTGTGCTCCATAGTGTGATTGTCCTTGCCTGGCTGCAAAAAATCTCAGGAACTCAGTTCCTCTTGTCTGTCCAGCTCTGAGTACACTATTCTCACAGGAGGCTCAGACCTAAACCATCTTCTGCGCACAGCCCTCCACTGGGCAACCACGCTGACTGGAGCTCTGCAATCTCTCTGCTATGCAACCTTGTACTTTCCCTGGCCAGCTGGACTCAGTGGGCATAAACCACACTTGCAATCTGGCCTCTTTGCTCGCAGGGCAGCTTTGTGCTGTCATGGGGTCCCTGCCAGGCATACCTCAGCTCCTCTCTTCAAAAAAGTCCCTTTGTAGTACCCACACTGCAGCTCTGTGTCACTATCCAGCTCACCTCACACTCCATCTCACCAAAAGACAAAAAGTTCTCTTGGTCAGAGCTGGGTACAGCTTGCCAATACTGGTGACAGTTTTAGGAGCTAGAATTTCTCTCTTGAACTCTCACAGTTGGTGCTGTAGCTACGCACACGCTGCTCTGTGGATGTGCAGTCCTAGTATCCCAGACTCTGTATATCCTCCCAAGGTTCTCCCAATTAGGGTTGGGGCTTCCCTGTGCAGTTCCAGGGACCCTTGCTCAGAGGGGTGTGGGAGCTACTAAGCTGCATTTTCTGTCTTCTGCCTTCTGCTGCAGATGCCTTGTGCAGGGTATTTCCCCTTTAACTTAGAAATTCTTTTACCGGATGGTGCAAAACATCCTCTGTATACTTGGCTTCAAAAATTCAAATCAGCTAAGATTCAATTGATTATTCAAGTTATTTATCAGCAGAATAGTTGAAAATCTGTGCTGGGGGTACAAGCAAACTGGCTCAGCTCCCACCTATACTGCTGTCACCTTCTCCCCTACCCCACCCCTATTTATTATTTTAGATAACAATGAAGGTGTGAGGTCAAAATGAGAGAAACTCATCTTACTGATGTGGAAGAATGCATACTAAAGATAGACTACCCTTTCAGGAAAACTTACATTTTATCACCTGAAAAACAGAAAGGAAAGAAATTTGTCCTTGGAAAATGCCTTATTTTTGTTCTCTTCAAGATTTCCTCTTTTCGTAAGCAACAGATTTTTAGAAAACAATAAAAGGAAAAAAAAAGGTGATCATCTAAAGAGAATAAGTGTGTGTTTTTAAAAATCATGCTCAGAGAAAAAATAATTAGTAAGGACATCCAGGAGACATAAAAAACAGCAAAGCTATCACAGGTTACCATTAGCAAAAGATATAAAGGGAAACATGTCAGAGATTAGAAGTGATTACAAAGTCAAAGCACGGCAGTGGGAAGGGTGGGCTTGCTACTTTTCAGGGACAGGAGAATAAACAGAATGAGTCAAGGTGAAGGCTGAATTTCTTAATGGCTACTTTACCTCAGTCATTGACAACAATTATAATAGAAATAGGATACAGAGGGCAATAAGAGTTAATGAGAAAAACTTGTAACTGGGAAAAATTTGAATCATATTTAGTTAAAAAAAATCTAAGTAACTTGGAATGTATTCAAATCTGCAGAATATATGATATCTGCTATAGAATACTAATGTTTAAAAAGGTAAATCTAGCAAGAGAACCATTATAACACATTCTGTAAAACCAGTTATTTTTTTTAACTTTTCCTTTTTTTAATTACAAATCTTTTACATAAGCCTTGTAAAAATATAGTATAAAATAATAACTCTTCTTTATTATCTTTCTTCAAATCTTTTTATCCCCTAAACAATTGCACTATCTAATCCTATTATTGATAGTTTAGTGAGTGCACTTCTAGATTCCTTTCGAAGTCTTAGATACACCATAAATATACACAGGTATTAGGTGTAAGTTTCCATTCAAACATTCAGGTGTAAAAGAAAAGTAATTTTCATTTTCCAAAATTGAACTGAAATTGTATACATTGTCCCAATTGGAAACATACTCTCCATTTGTTCTGGATATCTTGCCTTTTCTTTTTTGTGGGGTAGTGTGCTAGGTTTTGGAGACTTCTATAGTAGCAAGGTGTCAGGCATGGACCTGTGTGCTGTCATCTAAGCCTACCTATATGCAAAAAAGAACCCCAATCCTCACCCAGTCTGACTTACTTCACTAAGATATTTTCCATTCCTTCTCTCATTTTCAATTCCAAGATCTCTCCATTTCTGCTTATCTTTGTCATAGCACTCCTGGTTTGGAGTATATATTCCACCTAAATAAATGCCATGATCTTTAGTCATTTTCCTGCTATCTTCCTTTTCCCTAGAGTGTAACTTATACATCAAAGTGATTGTGATGAGAAAAATTATGTGAATCCTCTGCCTAAACTCCTCCAGTGGATTTCTACTTCACCCAGAGTACGGTTGAAATTCTCATAATGATCTACAAGGCCCTGTGATCTGGTCTTTTTACCTGTATGTCTCATTTTCTCTTACACTCCACTTGAACATTGTGCTCCAGACACACTAGTCTCTTAATTCTGTGAACCCACCAGGCATACTTTCTGCCTTCAGGTATTTCTACTTCCTCTTTATTCTTTCTGCTTATAATACACTTTACACAGTTATTATTAAAGTGTTTATTCTGAAGTCACTTTTTCACTGAGGTGCACCATAGTTGCCCCATCTAAAATTTTGTTGTTCTGTACTTCATCTATTCCTTAGAAGTTTTATATAACATGTATTATTATTTTTTTACCATGCTTAATCTGTTTCCAAACCCACAGTGTAAACTCCAGGAAGTCAAGTAATTTTAATCATTACTGTTAATAGATGGTTAGTGCCAATTCAATGCTAACAGGAATCCCCAATTTGAGGTGCAGTGAAGAAGAAAACTATTCAGTGCAAACAGCTCAATTATGAAGCACCACAGCTGTGGAACAGTGCAGCTGTGAGGGGTGTCTCTGATGGGAGGTGGTCCTGAAATAAGGTGGCTGTAGGGTGAGGCCCCCCCTTCTGACTAGACCGTTCTGCCCTGGTACACTCCACTCTGCTCTACTGTACTGCAGCAAGACATCTTCCATGTTCAGCTCCAGGCAGGGAAATGCAGTCTTCTGTGGAAAGGGAAAGGGAGACCCATGAGCTGGAGGGGAGCTGATTTATAAAGAAAGGTCCTCACTCCTGGTCTCTGATTGGTCCATCCTCATGTAAACAAGAACTCTATATCTTTACAGCTTGATTGATCCAGAAAGCACTGTCCTGATTGATTAGAATGAAGCTGCCCTGATTAGTCAGTAAAAATGCTAATGAGTATAGTTGCATAGCTCCCATTGGACTGGGAAAGTCTGTCCTATTGGATGAAATAGAATTCCAGAAAATCCTTTATAAGGATTGGGTCAGGTATCAGAAAGACAGTTCAGTGGGTGAGTTAGACAGCTGAGTACAAACTTCACGAAATGCAGTTTGCACGAGAGGCCCCTATTTAGAAATGGCTGCTATACTCTGTTTATAAAATTGAGCCCAATTACCCACCAGGAGCCCTTCTTGGTATGTCTCTTCTTTCTAGAGGTTGATGTTAGTATTGTCCATGTCTCTACTAATTTGTTTGACATATAGAAGGCCTTCAATAACTATAGTTTATTATTTATTTAAAAATTTTTTCTTTATTTTTTAGAGAGGAAGGGAGGGACAAAGAGAGAGAGAAACACTAATGTATGGTTGCCTATCACCTGCCTCCAGCTATGGACCTGGCTGGAGACCTGGCTTGCAACCAGTTATGTGCCCTGGCTGGGCAATCAACAATAACTATATTTTAATCTTTTTAAAGATTTTATTTATTATTCTTAGACAGAGGGGAAAGGAGAGAGGCAGAAAGGAAGATGGACATCAATGTATGGTTGCATTTCACCTGCCTCTAGTTACAGACCTGGCTGGAGACCTAGCTTGCAACATCATTATATGCCCTCACTGGGGAATTGAACCAGTTGCCTTTGGGTTTGCAGTCCGGTACATTATCCACTGTGCCACCAGCCAGGGCCCAATAGTAGCTATACTTTAAGTAAATAAAGGGAAACTTACTACTGCTCCTACCCCATCTTGAGTCCATAAAAATGGTTCAAATTTGTCTCAGACTTGTTTTTTACACTAGATAGTATTTTCTTTATGGTCACACTCTGTTGAGCAGAAGTTAAGACCTTGTTTCTTTTGGGAATGCTCCTAGAAATGACTAAAAATCAACTTCATTAGTGATCTTTATTTTATAATGATCACATTTGTAAAAATTATACCATTTTGAAAAATATGCAACCACTGAGTCCTTCTTCAGAAAACTTTCACCATCTGACTTCTCCTTATTTCCAATCCTTTCCCAGTTCCTAGAATGGTTTCATGGAAGGAAGATGGTGAAAGCCTAACTTATTTTTGTCATCAGTGCTGTAGGGACACGGCTTTTCAAATTACAGAGCCATGACTGACTCTTGTATTCAGAAAGACTTTGCTATGTCAAACTATTTGAATAATTGAATAAATTAATGAAACAACATTGAAACCTGGAGCTGACCTTGGGAAAGTATCACAGTATAACATGAAAGAAAACAAACAAAAAACCTGTAAGTTAGTATATAAAGCATTCTGTTTACATAGTTAGATATGAGTATACAACACTTTTAACATGACTAGATTTAATCCACTCCTCACTTGCCATTGTTTTACCCCACTTAACAATAAACCATTGACAGTGTTCTTTAGTAGAATTAATTAGTAGAATTAATGCTCTCAGCCAATTCTCTTGAATAGTTCTATGATCCTTAGTTGTTGTTGTTTTTTAAGATTTTATTCATTATTTTTAGACAGAGGGGAAGGGAGAGAGGCAGAGAGGGAGAGAGACATCAATGTATGGTTGCTTTTCACCTGCCTCCAGCCACAGACCTGACTGGAGACCTGGTTTGCAACCAAAGATTTTATTACACTAAATATATGTTAGAATTATAGCACAAAAAATTATACAAATTGCAATAATTTAATAAGAATTTAATACAGACTAACTTAGATGTTGGGAAACCAGTAAAGACAGTGGAGATCTATGAAAAGGAGAAGTAGGAGTTTGCAAAATCCAGGGAGCTTAAGGTGAGGAAGGGCATAAGGAACATCTCTTTCTTTTTTATTTCTTTTTTAAGATTTTATTTATTTTTATTTTATTTTATTATTTTTAAGATTGTATTTATTAATTTTAGAAAGAGGGGAAGGCAGAGAGGCAGAGAGGGAGAGAGACATCAATGTATGGTTGCCTTTCACCTGCCTCCAGCTATGGACCTGGCTTGCAACCTGGTTTCGTGCCCTGGCTGGGAATTGAACCAGCAATCCTTCAGGTTTGCAGGTTGGCACCTATCCACTGAGCCACACCAGCCAAGACTTTCTTTCTTTCTTGAATCTTCAACCAAGATCCCCTTTGATCAAACTCAGTAAAAAGCCAAAGGGCAAGGAACCAATGTTTTCATCTATTCTGGCCATCCTCCAAGGGCAATGAGAAGGATGAAGAAGGGAAGAAGTATATGCTTCCAAAAAAATCTCAGTGAAACACCCCCTATACATATACACCTTCACACTTATTTATTTCTACATACTAATTTTTGGGGTATCTATGAATCTTTCTATACTACCACAGTTAACTTTATATATATATAGATAGATATCTATATATATATATTTATTATAGTTATATTACATTCATCTCATTTTTCCCCCTCTGCTCTCCCCTTCCCCACCCTCCTTATCCCCCCTCCACAGTCAATCCCAGGTGTTGTTTGTGTCCATGGGTCATCCATGCTAGTTCCTTGACTACACTCTTCCCCTTCCTTGCCTCCTTCTCCCTCTCCCCAACTCCTTCCCCTCTACACCCTGAAGGTGTGTTCCCTGTATTCATGTCTCTGGTTCTGTTTTGTTTTTGTTTTTTTAGTTTGTTTGTTTTGTTCACTAGTCTCCTGTATTAAGTGAGAACATGTAGTATTTAATTTTTGCTGCCTGGCTTATCTCACCAAGCATGATACTCTCAGTTCCATCCCCACTGTCACAAATGGTAGAAGTTCTCTCTTTCTTTCTGCTGCATAGAACTCCATTGTGTAAATGTACCAAAGTTTTTTGATCCATTCATATACTGAAGGGCCTAGGTTGTTTCCAGCACTTGGGTATTGTAAATAGTGTTGCATAGGTTCTTCTGAATTGGTATTTCAGAATTCTTTGGGTATAATTCTAGCAGTGGAATCACCAGGCAGTTCTACTCTTAGTATTTCGAGGAAATTCCATACTATCTGCACCAGTCTGCATTCTCACCAGCAATGCACCATGGTTCCCTTTTCTCCACATCCTCACCAGCACTTGTTGTTGATTTGTTGATGATGGCCATTCTGACAGGTGTGAGGTGGTATCTCGTTGTAGTTTTAATTTGCACCTCTCTGATGGCTAGTGATGTTGAGCATCCTTTCATGTGCCTGTGGGCCCTTTGTATGTCTTCCTTGGAGAAGTGTCTGCTCAGGTTCTTTGCCCATTTTTTAATTGAGTTGTTTGCCTCCCTGTTGTTGAGTTGTATTAGCTCTTTATATATTTTGGAGATCAAACCCTTGTCTGAGTTGTCATTGGCAAATATGTTTTCCCATATGGTATGTATCCCATGTGGATATGAAGTCAATATCCAGAAATTGAAGGCATTTTTATACATGAACAATGAAACATCAGAGAAAGAAGTTCCCTTTTAATTTTCTCAATGTTTTCTTTAGCTGAGCAGAAGGTTTTTAGCTTTTTAGTTTGATGTAGTCCCATTTGTTTATTTGTTCATTTATTTCCCTTGCCTTGGGAGATATTTCAGTGAAAATTTTGCTGCTTGGGATATCTGTAATATTATTGCCTATGTTTTCCTCCTGGGCTTTTATGGTGGCACTACTTATGTTTAAGTCTTTTATTCATCTTGAGTTTACTCTGGTGTATGTTGTAAGTTGGTGGTCTAGTTTCATTCTTTTGCATGTGCTTGTCCAGTTTTTCCAACACCACTTGTTGAAGAGGCTATTTGCACTCCATTTTATGTTCCTTTCCCCTTTGTCAAATATTAGTTGCCCATAGAGTCTTGGGTTTATTTCTGGGCTCTTTATTCTGTTCCATTGATCTGTTCATCTGTTCTTATGCCAGTACCAGACTGTTTTGGTTACTATGGCTTTGTAATGCAGCTTGATTCCTGGTATTATAATTCTTCCTACTTTGTTCTTTATTTTCAGGATTGCTGTGGCTATTTGGGGTCTTTTTTGACTCCATATGAATTTTTTAAGTGTTTGTTCTAAATCTGTGAAACATGATGCTGGTATTTTAGTAAGAATTGCATTGAATCTGTAGATGGCTTTGGGTAGTATGGATATTTTAATGATGTTAATTCTTCCCAACCATGAACATGGTATGTGCTTCCATTTACTTGTATCTTTCTTAATTACTTTCTTTAGTGTTCCATAGTTTTCTGAGTATAAGTCCTTTACTTCCCTGGTTAAGTTAATTCCTAAGTACTTTATTTTTCTTGTTGCTATGGTAAATGGGATTTATTTTCTAGCTTCTATCTCTGATGTTTCATTGTTCATGTATGAAAATGCCTTTGATTTCTGGATATTGACTTTGTATCCAAGTATTTTGCCAAATTAATTTATTAGATGAAGTAGTTTTTTGGTGGTTCTGTAGGGTTTTCTATGTATCATGTCATCTACAAATAATGACAGTTTTATATCTTCCTTTCCAATTTGGATACCTTTGATTTCTTTTTCTTGTCCAATTACTTTGGCTAGAACTTCCAAGACTATGTTGAATAGAAGTGTAGAGAGTGGATAGCCTTGCCTTGTTCCTGATCTTAAGGGAAGGCTTTCAGTTTTTGCCCGTTGAGTATGATGTTAGCTTCAGGTTTCTCATATATGGCCTTTATTATGTTGAGGTATGTTCCATCTATTTCCATCTTGCTGAGGGTTTTTATCATAAAAGGGTGTTATACTTTATCAAATGCTTTTTTGGCATCTATTTGATATGATTATATGGTTTTTGTCTTTTAGTTTATTTATGTGGTGTATTACATTTATTGATTTGTGAATATTGAACATCCTTTCATCCCTGGGATGAATCCCACTTGATCATTGTGCATAATTTTTTAAATATATTGTTAGATCCAGTTTGCCAATATTTTGAGATTTTTTCATCTAAGTTCATCAGAGATATTGGCCCATAGGTTTCTTTCTTTGTTGGGTCTTGATTTGGTTTTGGGATTAGAATAATACTGGCCTCATAAAAAGTGTTTTGGAGTCCTCTCTTGGATTTTTTGGAATAGTTAGAGTAGGATAGGAGTTAGTTCTTCCCTAAATGTTTGGTAAAATTCACCTGTGTAGCCATCTGGATCAGGGCTTTTGTTCTTCGGGAGATTTTTGATTACTTCTTCAATTTCACTAGTAGTTATTGGTCTATTCAGGCTTTCTGCTCCTTCCTGTTTGAGTTTTGGTATGTTATACATTTCCAGAAATTTGTCCATTTCATTCAGATTGTCAAACTTCTTGTCATATAGTTATGTGTAGTAATTTCTTATAATCATCTATATTTCTATGGTATCAGTTGTGACTTCTCTGTCATTTCTGATTTTGTTTATTTGGGTCCTTTCCCTTTTTTTTTTCTTTATGAGTCTTGTTAATTAATGGTTTGTCAATTTTGTTGATCTTTTCAAAGAACCAGCTCCTGGATTTGTTGATCCTTTGAATTGTGCTTTTAGTCTCTATGCTGTTTAATTCTGTTCTGATCTTGATAATTTCCTCCCTTCTGGGCTTTGTTTATTGTTGCTGTTCTAGTTCTTGAAGCTTTGTGGTTAGGTTGTTTGTATGAGTTTCTTCTAGCCTTTTTAGGTAGGCCTGTGTTGCTATGAATTTCCCCCTAAGGACTGCCTTTGCTATGTCCCATAGGTTTTGGGGTGTTGTGGATTCATTTTCATTTGTTTCCAGATACTTTTTGAGTTCTTTGATCTTACTATTCACCCATTCCTTACTTAATAGCATGTTATTCAGTCTCCATGAATTGTATTGTTTTTGGATTTTTTTCTTGAGATTGGTTTCTAGTTTCAAGTCATTGTGATCTGTGAAGATGCTTGGTATGATTTCCATTTTCTTGAATTTGTGGAGGCTTGTTTTTGTGTCCTACCATGTGGTTTATCTTTGAGAATGTTCCATGTGCATTAGAGAAGAATGTGTATTTCACCTCTTTGGGGTGTAAAATTCTGTATAAGTCAGTTAAGTCCATTTCATCTAGAGTGTTGCTCAATGCTATAATATCCTTGGGTTTTTTTTTTTGTTGTTGTTGTTGTTTTTGTTTTTTTCTTGGAAGATCTGTCCATTGTTAATAATGGAGTATTGAAATCCCCTACTTTTAAGTGTGTTGCTGTCTGTATCCTTCTTGAAGTCTTCCAAGATTTTCCTTATATATTTGGGTGCTACTATGTTGGGTGCATATATATTAATGAAGGTTATGTTTTCTTGATGGATTGTTCCCTTAAGTATTATGAAATGTCCTTCTTTGTCTCTTTTTATGTCCTTCATTGTGAAATTTATTTTGTCTGATATAAGTATTACTACCCCAGGCTTTTTTTAACATTTTTTTTTTAACATTTTTTAACATTTTCCATTTACTTGAAATATGTTTTTCCATCTCTTCACTTTCGGTCTGTGTTGATCTTTTGTTCTGAGGTGAGTCTTTTTAAGACAATATATATGGGAGTCTTCTTATCCATTCAACTACCCATGTCTTTTTATTGGTGCATTTAATCCATTTACATTTAAGGTTATTATTGAGAGATACTTCTTCATTGCCATGTTTCCCCTTTATTCCTGTATTCCTCTCTGCCTCTCTGTTTATTTGTCTTATTAAAGCAGACCTTTTAGCATCTCTCACAGTGCTGATTTGGTAGAGGTATATTCTTTTAGCCATACTTTATCTGGGAAACTCCTTATTTCACCTTCCATTTTGAATGAGAGCCTTGCTCGGTAAAGTATTCTTGGTTGCAGGCCTTTGTTTTTCCTTGCTTGGAGTATTTTTGCCAGTCCCTTCTGGCTTGTATTGTTTCTGCTGAGAAATTTGATAACCTTATTGGAGCTCCCTTAAAAGTTATTTGCTGTTTCTCTCTTGATGCATTTAGGATTCTCTCTTTCTCTTTGAAGTTTGACATTTTAATTATGATGTGTCTTGGAGTAGGCCTGTTTGGGTACATCTTCATTGGGACCTTCTGTGCTTCCTGAACTTGAGTGACCCTTTCATTCATCATTTTAGGGAAGTTTTCTGTTATTAGTTTTTCAAACAGGTTTTCTATCCCTTGCTTCTCTTCTCCTTCTGGTATCCCCATGATACGGATATTGTTGTGTTTCATGTTGTCTTGTATCTCTCCCAAAACCTCACCATTCTTTTTCAGTCTTTTTTCATTTTGTTGAAATGTCTGGTTATTTTTTTCCCAGCTTGTCCTCTGATTCATTTATATGGTCCTCTGCTTCATCTAACTTGCTTTGAATTCCTTCTATTGTGTTCTTCAGTTCTGAGATTGTATTCTTCATTTCCTCCTGGTTCTTACTGATGGTTTCTATGTCTTTTTTAATGCTGATGTAATTTTCTGTAAGTTTTTTGTAGTTGCCCTGGAGTTCTTTGTAGTTTTCTTTGAGTTCTGCTAGTTCATGGAGGCTTCTTATAATGATTTCTTTGAATTCTATGTCTGATAGTGGGCTAGTTTCTATTTCAATTCTCAATTTCTCTGGTGATTCCTCCTTTCCTTTTGGTGATGGACTGATATTTTCCCCCCATTTTGGGTGTCTGTTATTGCTTGTTTTTGTCTTGGGTTAATCTGCTTTGATTCCCTGCCTTCATGGAGTGCCCTTTTGTGTTAGGAGATTTGTGGGTTTCAGTGTTGAAGTCTCCTAGGTTTTCTCAACTTGTTGCTCTTGGGGTGCCCTTTATGTCATTAACTTGGGCTGTCCAGTTGTATTTTGGATTTGTTGTATGTGTTGCTCCTTTTACTCCAGTTGGCTGATTGAGAGACACTCCTTCTATCCCATTTCATGCACTGTTTTTGAGCTGCTCCTAAGACAAAACCACCAGTCCAGGCAAAATAACCACACCTTTAAAAATATCTTACTCCTTTAATCCCCCTTTTGACTGTCTATGAATCTAGCTAAATACCCATACCCTCTGAGGTAACCCCCACCCTTAATCACACCCTCAACTGCAACTGAGCCAGTCTTAATAGGGATGCAGATATGATAAGACTGTTATAAGAAGGGAAAAATGGTTGACTAAAGTATAGATAACTTTGAAGGGTGCAAAGAGGTAGCAAAGATAGTGGGGATGAGAGAGAGAAAGCCAACTATCTCTTATAGAGAAATGGAGAGAGGGAAATCAGAATGCCTCAAGTGCAAGTGAACAGTATTAAGCCTATATATATGTAGTTGCTGCTCTACCTCCCTGTTCACCCTCAGTGAGCACTGATTGGTCAAGGTGGAGCCAGGACCCATGTGTTTTTAGCAGAAAAAAAAGAATGTGTAGTCCTAAGTAGCTCACCCACAAAAAAAAAAAAAAAAAAAAAACAGTTTTAAGATGTTGGGGAGGGAAGGAATACTTAGATTGAGGACTGGGAATGAGTTGTAGCAGGAGAGTGAGTAGACTTTAAAACAAGAGTAGGAGGAGGATCTTGGGCAGTTAGATGACCTGACAGAAGGAAGGCGTAAAAGTATGGGAATTGGGATACACTATGATATAAACAGTATTTACTTAAAATGCACTAATTGTGAGGGTTGGAAGTAACTTTCGAAAAGAATATGTTGGGGATTAATAGTTCATGTACACAGAGGGGAGCAAAAAGGGGATGGATGTAACACAACAACAATAAAAAAAATAATATGTATAAACAATGAAAAAAAAACACCTATCTCTGGGTTGTTGATAGGTTGAAGATAATACACAGGAAACTCGGAATACACACTGTGCCTGGCAGATAATCAACTAGTATTATTTCTATACAAATTATCTGAGTCTAGTAAATTATTTGACAATTAAAAATAAAAATCCATTGTGAAGAACTAAAAAAAAAAAAAAATAGTTCATGTAGCTCTCGGTATAACTCAGGTGTTTGAGATTCGCAGCGATCCATTTCCTGGGTCTGCCTCTTTTTCTTGATCTCTGCAGTTTACAGTCAGGCTGTGTGTCTTTGGAGTGGCAGGGCCTGTTTCTGTCATAGTCAGGGTTGGTTCTGAGTGTCAGCCCCCAGGTAGTCTGGCCCTCCAGTAGCCTAACTGGGTTTCTGCACTGCTGGCATTTTGGGGCCCTCCCTTCTCCTGCTGGTTCTATGTGAAGAATTGGGTGCTTTTGTGGTGTCAATGGCTACTCCTCCCCCTCCAGCACCTCGAGGAGGTTTCCACTTGCAATGGGCACCTGGCTCCAACTGAGGGTGGCCTGCAATTTCATTTGCCTTCCCCTTCCAGCTCTTCGAGGGGGTTTTTTCATCCCATGTCCACAAAGAGCCCTTGGGGCCCCCGCAGCATTGCTTGTGAGCAATGGCTAGCCCTCCCCATCCAGCTCTTTGTGGAAGTTTTTGCTGTTGATGGGCCTCTGTTTCTGTGGGGAGCCCCACAGTGACAGCACTTGAGATGGCTAACCCTTTCCCTCCAGCTCTTCCAGGAGGTTTATGCCACCTGCAATGGGCACCTGGCTCTATAGGGAAACCCAAGCTGTGTGCTGTGATGGCTGCCCTTCGCCCTCCAGCTCTCCAAGGAGGTTTTTGTCACCCACAATGGGCACTCCAGTTGCACCAGCAACAAGTACCTTGTGCGCAGTTTCAAGTTTTCTTGGGAGCCTGAGCATTGGTGTGGGTGCACAGGGTTGGGCCCTCCTTCTCGCTGGGGCTCTGAGCTGCCCTCTCCCCAGGTAGTGCAGCAGCACAATTTTTGGCCCTCTCACTGCCCCAGCTGGTGCACTTCCCTGCTTCCTGCTCCTGCTCCTCGTGGGTCTCTCCTCCTCTGCCTCCAAGCTCAGCTCTCACACAGTCCCTTCCCTGCAGGAGTTCAATTCCTCATTCCCTCCAGAGTTTGCACTCAATGTCCACACTTCACTGCTCAGATTTCTGAAGTTGTCTCCAGTCATAGCTTCCCCTCTGGGCAGAGTGGCCACTGCCCAGAGATGACCTTGGCCCGACAGCTGGTTTGGAACTGTCTCACCTGCTCTCCTGAAGGTTTCTGCAGCCTCTGGGTTGTGCACCCCTGAGTCCAGTTGCTTCCCGCTCCAATTCGTAGGGAACTGCAGAGGTATTGTGCTCTCTACCCTATCTTCCAGCTGCTCTGGTGCTTGAGAATGCTGTCAGCACTGCCATCTACTCTGCCTCCATCTTTCTACTCCAACCTTCTTTTTTAATATCAGCATAAACACAGATGTACCATGAAACATTCAATATGACCCATTCTTTGTAGGTAGTTTTAGATTATTTCCAATTGTCATTAGCAAAAAATGCTGCAATAGTTGCACATACATATTTCACTCTTGTGACTAGACATAGTCAAAGGAAAAGCACTTTAGCTTTTTAAAAATATAATTGGCATGAAATATACATATAGAAAATACATATAACAGATATGTTCAATTTTAAGTTAACATTTACTTAATCAATACATCAAGAAAAAGAGTGCTGCTTTATCAAGAAGTATCCCTTTTGCCTCCTCCAGTCCCTGTAAATATTAACTGCCATCTTGACTTTTGCAACATTTCTTTACATTTATTGATAATTGTTTTAATATAGTTTAACTTCATATAAATGCAATCATTAATTTCTTTTCTTTTGTAATCTGTTTTCACTCAACTTGTTGATTAGATTTGTCCATTTTGTGGCATTCAGTTATGACTTAATCTTTTAACTTTTTACTTCAAACATGTTAATGTGAATAATCTTATAAATGTATAAGGTAAAAATGAGGCTACAGATTTTGAGTCATATCTATGAGAGAATTTCCTAGGCATAAGTAAGCAGATATTTAATTTATTACATCATTCTTCCCAAGACTTTTATAATTTATGCTTCTTTCATTGATGTTAAAGTATTTATATTGCTGTATCCTCATTGGTACTTGATAATGTAAGATACTCCATGATACTGCTGCTTCACTTTGTGTGGAAGGTAGGAAACTCCATACTACATGTAAGATACCTATAGGAGCATCCCAGCAGCTATCAGCACCTGGGTGTACCATCATGCCAAGGCATTGGCTCTGCACTCCCAGGGTTTAGGTACTGGCCTTAATGATCCTGCTACCACTGCCGAGTCTGCCCCCAATCACACTGAGGTGGTTGGAACACCTGGAACACCCTGGAAGGGGAAGCAGCCTCCTATGGGTCTAGCCCCGGGGGATGTTCATTACAGATCTTTCTAACAACTTTTTTTTTTCTTTTAAGATTTTATTTCATTATTTTTAGAAAGAGGGGAAGGGAGAGAGGCAGAGAGGGAGAGAGACATCAATGTATGGTTGCCCTTCACCTGCCTCCAGCCACAGACCTGACTGGAGAACTGGTTTGCAACCTTGTCATGTGCCCTGGCTGGGGAATCGAACCTGCGACCTTTGGGTTCGCAGGCCGGCACCTTAACCACTGTGCCAACACCTTTTAGATTTGCAGGCTGGTGCCTTATCCACTGTGCTACCAGCCAGGGCCTCATATGTAACTTTTGTTAAGGCTATTTTTCAATCCCTGAGGTCCTGTTAATTTTTAAAATTCTTTCTCTCTCTCATTTTTATATTGAATAATAATATCTTTGAAACTATTATTAATTTCATCAACTTATTTGTAATTTTTATACTGTTAGGTTTACCAGGATGGGAGGGGGGTTAAATTTCAGATATTGTATTTTTCATTTTTTGAAGTTTTCTAAATAAAAGTTTTCATTTTAATCCTTTTATTCTTTATTGCCAAATTTATTTATTTATTTAAAAATTTTATTGTTTTTTTTCCTCATTACCATTTAACCCCCTTCTACTCCACTTCCACTTCACAATCACCACATTGTTTTTCATGTCCATGAGTCCTTTTCTTCTTTTTGCCCATTCGCTTTACTTCTCCCTCACTTATAGCTGTCATCCTGCTCTCCATCTATGAGACTGTTTCTGTTTTGCTTGTTAGTTAGAATTTGTTCATTATATTCCACATACGAGTGAAATTATATGGTATTTGCCTTTCTCTGGCTTATTTTATTTACCATAATGTTCTTCACTTCCATTGATGCTGCCACATAGGGTAAAAGTTTCTTTTTTATAGCTGAGTAGTATTCCATTAGGCAAATGTCCCAAGTTTGTTTTATCCACTCACCTACTAATGGACACTTGGGCTGCATTCATATTTCAGCAACTGTAAATAATGTTGTGATGACCATAGGGTTGTTCATGTTCTTTCTAATTAGTGTTTTGGGTTTCTTTGGATCTATTACCAGAAGTGAGATCATTGTGTGAAAAGGCAGGTCCATTTTTAATTTTTTGAGGTATCTCCATACTGCTTTCCATAGTGGCTGCTCCAATTTCCATTCCTACCAACAGTGTGCTAGGGCTCGCCTTTCTCCACATCTTCACCACCACTTACTGTTTATTGATTTTATTGGTGATAGCCATTCTGACAGGTATTTTTCAAATCCAAAATTTCCATTTAAAAATGTTTAAAATTTAAAAATATTTTTAAAATTTAAAAATATTTTATATTTCTCTACTGATATATTCTATCTTATCATTCTTAATGGATATATTATCTTTAACTTTTCAAAGTTTATAAATGATAGTTTCAACATTTGAATTATCTTGGGGTTGACATTTGTTAATTGTTTTTTCCTTTAGGCTGTTCACATTTTCTTGACTTTTTGCATGTGAACTATTTTTGGATTTACTTGTAGCTATTAAATTTTACACAATATGACTTTTGTAGTATTCCTTCGATATGTATATATACATATACATATGTGTGTGTGTGTATATATATATATATATATATATATATATATATATATGATAGGAATGTATATATCCTATATAGGACAGGATAGGATATATATAGGAATATATATATTATTTGGTAGGGAGTTAATTGCTTAAGCTTAAGCTTCAAGCTTTTGGTGATAGCTCACATCTGAGTTGAGAATGTTTTCAGCAATCTCACTCCTGTATGGTCCAGAAGTCAGAGAGAGACATGAGCATTTTTCATACCCAGAATTTGGGCTTCCCGATTTGGCTTTCACCTTTCCCATGCTTCCTCACCATCTGGTAGTTTTCCCCTATCTATATCTTCCACACAGAAATATGTAGAATTTTTCTGTTGGAGTTTAACTTCCCTCTGTCAGTACCACAATTGTAGGTACTCTCTGCAAAGGGTGACAAAACAAATAACTCACTATGTACTTTTCACTTACTTCATTTTCAACTCTTTTCCAAAATCTGCATGCACTGATCACCTCCTAGAGTCCTTCCCCAGTAATAGATTTTTGTATTTCAATGGAAGTTATAGTTTTCATCCATGGAAGCATCAGTTATTAAGAAAATCATTGCCCTGAGACAGAAACAGAACTACTTTCTTCCACATGTCACCAAGGTTTCTGTTTCTCTGTTGGAATTCCACATCTATTCAAAATGATTTCAGATTTTCCATTAGATCCTTTAACCTATATATCTTATTTAGAGTCAAGTTCTTGTCTATTTATTTCAATACCTTCAAGTCTCTGGATCTCTTTCCATTCTTTTCTTTTAATTAGGCCTCATATATCTTTCTATTAATTCTTCTCTTTTAGCTAGGTATCATATATTTGTGCTTCTTTGTATGTATCATGAAATTTGATATTATTCTAGACAACATGTATGAAAATTAGAGGTTGAAGAAAATAATACATATTCCAGAAAAGGACATGCCCTTCTCCTGATGGGCCATAGTGCCAAGGCCTGAGTCAACTTAAGCTGCTATTAAACTGAGTCTGAGCTTTGTTACATCTTTAATTGATTCACTTTACCTGCTCCAAATATTTTGAGGGCAGGATTAAGATTTTGTTTTCAATAGAGCTTTGAGTTTCAGTACTTGCAAGACTTTACATACCTTTACTCTTTACGGCTCAGCAACAAACTTCTAAACTTGTAGGAGACCTTTCTGTGCATTACTGCCTAGACACTAACTTTATGGTTCTATGGGGAGTTATCTTTGCTCTCTAGACATCCTTTGGACTTTTTTTGTTTTTAGGACTCTCTTTACCTTGCTTTCCTATCCCGAGTCTTTGGAGGGCTATTTCTATGTTCACAGTGAAGGCTCATTAGTCCCAGAGGGATCTCTCTCAGCTCTTCAGATGAGTGCCTACACTGCAGAAGTATGCTCATTTCATTCATGTCATGTGCCCCTGAGAGATTTCCTTTATCTCTTGACCTCTCCCATGTATGGACCTGGGGAAATATACTGAAGTGACAGAATTGACTTCAACTCTCTTGCCTTTCCCCAGGCTGAAATTCACTAAACTTTATCCATCCAGTGAAGGCCTGTGGGAAGTTACAGAAGCATACTTATGTCACTAGGGCTCTTCTAGAAGCTAACCCTGTATGCAGGCTACATAGTGCCATTAAATCCCGCTGGAAGTATGGTTGGGCTGTCCTTACCCTATCTGTAGTGAATTCTTCCTCTTCTTGCCTAAAAGGAGTCATGGGTATCATCTCTCATAGGAAAGACGTAGTTTCTGCCTCTTCTGGAATACTCTGCTACTACTCTGCTAATTTATGGTAAAACAAACAAAAACTAAATGAGTTTTGTTTTACTCAGATTGTACTCATTGTTAGGATAAAAGCAACAGTTCCATGTAATGTAATATTCAAACTGGGAACAGAACTGTGTCCATGGATTTTTAGTTTCCCTCTACATAGTTGTTCTGTGTGGTTTATAAAACTATATAAAGAGATTAAAAATCTAGTCTTGTATCACCATCATTTCCTAAAATTCCTGCATGTTTTCTATTTTAAATTAAAGGCTTACATACTTTAAAAATCTGTCCTTTTAAAGTTGTATTATGTTTTTGGACAAACATAATATTCTGAATTGAAAATACCATGAATGGCAGCTATATTTACAACATTACATATAAAAATTGGTTTCTAATTTTTTTAAAAGATTTTATTTATTATTTTTAGAGAGAAGGGCAGGGTGGAAGGAAGAAAGAGAGAGAAACATCAATGTATGGTTGACTTTCACCTGCCTACAGCTATGGATCTGGCTGGAGACCTGCCTTGCAATTTGGGCATGTGCCCTGGCTGGGAATTGAACTAGTAACCTTTGGGTTCACAGGCTGGCACCTATCCACTGAGCCACCAGCCCGGGCCGAGGTTTCTAATTTTTTAATTGTTATGAGATTTTTGGAAAATTATATTTAAGATTAATTTGAAAAAACTAATACCCACTTAGATTTAATTTGGAATAATTTCTGATATGTATTTATTTCAATCCCTATATTTAAGAAAATATTTATTAACTGCCATGATGAAATAACAGCTTGAGCTAAAGCCAATCCTATTTAAGAAAATGTTTTAAAACTTATAGCAAATCAAAATATGCAAATAGAGGGGATACATAAACTAAACCTAAAAATAAGGCAAATATAAACTAATTTATGTCAATAAAACCCCCACAAAGTTCTTAATGACACTGTATTAGATTCATAGCAATATCTGGTATATACTGCTTAGATAGTATTTTCTAAAAGTTTTGTCTTCTATCATTCTGTTATTTTTTCACATGTTAAGGAATAGCCATCAGGGAAGGACAGATTGGCAAACTATGGCAGTTGAGTGGTGCTTTAGTTACCAACCTATTTTCTCCCAACTCCAAATCTACCCTTCACTCTCTTGCTTGTGATAGTGGAACATTTCTCCCCCATTAACTGGCATGATGTTAAGCTTCATCATCAGTAAATATTCTGATGTGTGATGTTTATGGCAGACTTCCACCCCTCCCTGTGGGCAGCTTCCTTTGACACCCAGAGAATGGTTTCTCAGTGAGTTCCTCTGCTGGTAGCATCTCCAATGGGTGGCTTTTCCTGGCATCTACTTAGGTAGGTTCATAATGAGTTTTAAAGTGTGGCACTTCCACATAGGTAGCTTTTGAATGAATGCTGGAGATGTAACTCTTCACTAACTTATCCATCATTCAGAATTCCACACTTTTAACTATATGGGCTGAGGTATAAAAGTGTTGATTATGTCTCAAAACAAAGCAGCAATTAGGACTAATAGTCACAGCCATTGGGTATAAAGGGCAAAAATGCCTTCATGCTGGCAATAGTGTTAATTTCTACTACTGAAACAGTTTTTGCCAAAGTTAAGAATGAGGCAAGGTTAGGCTGGTAGCTGAAAGTATCAAGTGCCTTCAGAACTGTGGTAGAAGGAAACACGTGGTTTAGACTGAAAAGCAGCAGGGTACCACCCCTGCTAGTTTCTTTCTTGTTGATAATTCTTGTAATAATCTAGTATATACAACAAGAGAACAGATATATTTACCAAGATGACTTCTTAATATCAGTAATAAATCCAATAATGTGAATCATTAGTAAAGGAAAAAAAAAAAAAAAAAAAAGCCATTTATCCAGTTTCCAACACTTCCAACTGCATTTGGTTCTTTTTTGGCTTTTGGAATATTGTCCTAGAAATTCTGGATCTATTTTACTTTTCTGCCTTTAGCCTGACTATTTCTGTTGACAATAAATTTGGCGTAAGAGATTGTTATATAGTTATTAATCCAGTCAACAACCACTCTTTTAAAAATGTCTGCATGTACTGGCTCCTACATACTGTGAAAAGCAAGGGAAGACATAGAACCCTATTCTCAGGAACCTATGGTCTTTTAAAAAGATTAACCTCAAACATTCAATCCAGGCTTAAAATAACCTTTAGTTAGTTAAGGGAAAATTTCAGAATTACTAAATTGTGCTTATTTCACAGAATTTGATTATGTTTTAAAAACCATTTCTTTAATTATTAGTCTAAAAATGTATCTGACAGAGACCATTAATAGGCAATAGATATTAAAGTATCTTTTCTATCATTTAGCTCCTTAGCTCTTTTTAAATGTCTCTATATACCAATGATTGGGTAGGTAAGAAATTTGACAGGGTTTCATCCACTTAATCTACCAAACCTCTAGTCGTTGTAAAACCAGGTCTGTCTCATTACAGTTCCAGTGGTTCTCCCATAATAAAAAGAGATTCTCCAAGGTAACCAGATCGCTGAACAATTTTTTAAATAGCAGTTTCTATTACTAAACCTAAAATAAATCTTCAACTCAATAGATATCTTACCATTATTTATGATGATAAGGGGATGAATAAGGAAACATATATTTTTGGAAATCTTTGCAGGTGAATTCTATCCAATTCTTACGCAAATCTCTTGCTCTACAGAATAGTACATTCTGAGTGGATGATAATCTAATTGATTTAACTGATCAACTTGTACATTTTAAAAAAATGTCTTGGAAATTGAGCCAAATAACCCATCATGCAGGGTGAGCAAAAGTAGGTTTACAGTTATTTACTTATAGAAAATAATACTATAATTAATAAGTAATAATACAAGAATAAACTGTTTCACATACAATCATAAACCTATTTTTCTCTCACTCTGCATTTCCTCTTGCTTTTTTGAACTAGTTGTATGGTTTGTTGATTGAACTGACCAAATTAATTTATTGTTTTTTATTTTATAAAAATATTCAAAACAACAGATGACAAAATCATGAAGTGATTTTCACATGAGCGAAACCAATAAAATGAACAGTGACAAGAACAAGAATTATAAGACTCATCAGAAGAAATCAACACATTTAAATTAATACAAATCAATGAATACAATGAATAGCCTTTATATAAGATATATAAAAATGTTGTCTTAAGAAGCCAAACATTAAATCAGTCAATTTCTGTCATTCCTTTCATACTGGACTTGGATAAGAAAAGGCTATTGAACTCTTTAAATTTTAAATTTTCTCTTAAGACAGATATGGAAAGGCCACATTGTACTCCAGCTCTGTATGACACACATGCTGAAACAGTGCATTAAGCAAGAGAAGACATGTGACTACCTTTAAATGACCTGTGAAGGTTGTATGTCCTGTTTACTTTTTCCCATGGCATTGATAATTCCACTGGTTGAAATCCAGCCCAACTAACACAGATAGATCTTCAATTAATTCTCTCTAGAATCTTTTACATTTTAGGTGTGGCCTGAGGACAGGCAACATTGTTATCAGATAAAAACTTTTACAAATTCAGAATTTAGCTCTCATCCTTACTCAATCTTAACTAGGAATTTTAGGAAGATCCCCTGGAGTTGTGTGTTCATATTAAATTTGATAGTATAAATTTTCTTTCTTATCCCTCACTCATTAAAAATAGAGATGAAATTTTTATTGGAAATGAAGAAATGATTACTGAAATAAAATATGATGACTGCAGAGCATAAACTACATAAACTACATAAACAACAGAGCACACACTTGATTGTGGAGACATGCGCTAAATCTTGTTCTAAAACACAGCCCTAAACTTTCAGAAACACCTGACTACCTGACTATTAATTCAAATAATTTTTTCTTTTGGTTGTGGTGAAAGTACATAATCATTGGCAACTCTCAAGGTCCTACTAGCTTTCTTAACTATTTTTTTTTACATGTACTAAGATAATCTTTGTTTTGAAGTTGAGCTTTGGCAATTTAATTCTCTAATATTTAGAAAGGTATGGAATGCTATTGGAACAGTGAGAGGCAGGTTTTAGTAAAAGAAAATATCATGAGAATTAGGAGACATGAATTCTGGTCCTGAAATTTTAACTAACTAGCTATTTAGCATAAGATATACCTTATATATTTCATTTGCTAAGATTCCTGACTGGCATTTAGTAGATAAACAATTACATTCTTTTTTTATTTTTTAAGATTTTATTTATTATTTTTAGAGGGAGAGGAAGGGAAAGAGGCAGAGAGGGAGAGAGACATCAATGTATGGTTGCCTTTCACCTGCCTCCAGCTATGGACCTGGCTGGAGACCTGGCTTGCAACCTAGTTATGTGCCCTGGCTGGGGAATTGAACCAGTGACCTTTAGGTGTGCAGCCTGGTGCTTTATGCACTGTGCCACCAGCCAGGACCTAACAATTACATTCATGTTTTAAAAATTATTTATATAATGAACCAATCTTAAAATTAATTAGGCAATGTATTTAATCTATCTGGGTTTCATTAAATGTTTACTAAAGAGGGAGGGATATTTTTAAGACTGCTTCCAGGCCCTGGATAGGTAGCTCATTTGGTTACAGTGTCATCCCTATATGTCAATTTTGTGGGTTTAATCCCAGGTCAAGGCACATATAAGAATCAACCAAAGAATTCACTAATCAGTGGAACACAAATCAATCTCTGTCCTTTTTTCTCTAACATCAATTTTAAAAAAATTAAAGACTGTTTTTGATCTAGTTTTCTGGGATTCTGTGAATTCTGCTATTGTTTTATGCAGTGGCATTTGGGAAAAATTATCATTGTATTAAGTTGTGCATTTTAAAAAATCTACATGTAAGTGATACATAAATAGCAACTGAAGACAACTGTTGTGCCTTTAAAATTATATGCTGATTTTTCCCATTTCCT
Source organism: Noctilio leporinus (assembly GCA_004026585.1). NCBI lineage: Eukaryota > Metazoa > Chordata > Mammalia > Chiroptera > Noctilionidae > Noctilio > Noctilio leporinus. The sequence continues at coordinate 140,077 of PVIW01003416.1, read as the reverse complement.
TGTATAGCTTCTTTTTAAATTTTTTGATCACGCGTAGACAAAGAACTAATAAATAGGCTAAAAGTGAATGATTAAGACTTTAATTTTTAAGCATTTTATTTTGTTGTTACTTATCCGGGGAGTGTAAGACAATTGAACATTATAAAGAATCCAAGTTCAGAAACTGTCATAGATGCTTCTACTGTGGAATAATGCTTCTTCCATCATTGACCTCTTCAAAGAACCATACAAGCAAATATCAGTAGATTTACGATTACCATAGCTTATGCATTTAGCAAGATATAAGCTAGAGTCTACTTAGTACATGCAGTCAATTTCTACTAGTTTTACTAAATGTCAGTGAAGTAGTTAATATAAGCTGTTATAAACATCAAAAAGCTACTATTCTGCAATTCCTTCTGTTGTTTTGGCCTCCAGTGGAATGCTGCTTTAAGGTTGAAGTATCACATTTCAGAAGAGTCATACAATAGAGTTCAGAGGAGAGCCACAAAGATGATAAAGGGTTTAGAAAATAAGACCTATGTGGAACGGTTAAGGGAAGTGGGCATGTTCTGTCTGGAGAAGAGAAGACTGGGGGGAACCATAACTGTCTGCAGATTGGTTGAAGGATGTTATAAAGAGGAGAGGGACCAATTCTCATTAGTCAATGAGAACAGAACCAGAAGTAATAGGCTTCCAACCCACAAGGGAAAATTTAGGTTAAATATAAGAACTAACTTTATAACAATATGAATGGTTGGGAATGGCACCAGCTGCCAGGGGAGGCTGTGGAATCACCATCACTGGTGAGATTCAAGGCTGAAACCCCACATGCATGGATCGGGAATGACTTAGTAATAATAAAATCAATCCTGCTGTGATTCATGGGGATAGATTAGTGCCCCAGTGTAGGTCCTTCCAACCCAAATGATTATATGATTAAGATGCTAGCACCCAGGGGGGATTGATCTGTATATAAGGGAAGGAAACAAAAACTCTTTACAAGCCACAGCTGGAAATCTAAAAGTTAATCCACCACAGTTAGCTAAGGGACAGTCTGAATCAGCTTAGGAGATATGTAAGGAAACTGATTTAAGGCACAGCTTTTATTTTAACATATTAACCTCACTTTTGTCAATGTTTCAAATACAAAAATTGAGACCCATAGCATTATTAATTTTCCTGACTAGTATTAAAGTTGTATGCAGCAGCAATATATGAAATTATCAATCAGAACTTGGAATTTTCTGATGCTCTGAAAAATAAACACTGCATGTAATAAAATCCTCAGTAAAATAATTCTTTCATGTCAGATTTAGTGTATTTTATTTGCGAAAAACATTTAAATGATAGTTGTGCTTCCTGCACACGCCAGGTGATTGCTCGATGGGCATGCGACTCTAATTAAGATCCATGATCCACATAATTCAATCACAGTGTGGGTCAAAAATTACCAATTCAATTTTTTGATCTTAAAATTGATTTCTACATCTGTGAGTCCCAGGATAAATTTCAATACTATCCACAGCATTCTATTTCTCCATGCCCTCTGCTTTAGGCTTGCCTCTTGCCAACACTGCAGTAGTTATTTTGAATCTTTGAAGAGGCAGTATTTAATTTTTTACTTCATTTTCTCACTCTCCACCTTTCCAGTTTACCTTTAAGAAAAAAGCACACGGCCTTCTGCTCCCCTGAGTAGGCTGCGTTATTACTAACCATCCACATCACCAGGGCCGCAACACAGGTGGTAGTAGTTCATCCCTGTTCTGTCGTGGTGATGATATATGATGGAAAAGGCCATCCATCTGAAGGTGTGAGGCACGGAGGCCAGAGCAATAAGGAGGTAGGGCAACCCAGGCTTGGGATGCACTGCAGTGGGTATTTCCTCCGCAAATAAAATCAAAGTGAACGACTCCGTAAACTAAGAATCTTTAGATAGGAGGAAAAGCCGTGGAATTTCTCCTTTTCTTATTTATTTGTTTTGCTTAAAGACCTTTTTTGTCTCCCAAAACATTAAAAAATAATAGACTCCTGAATTAAAAACCTTTCAAAGCTATCTACTGCCATTTTCTCCTTTTATTTTATTTTTTCTCCTTGGTGTATATTTTCTTTTTCTACTCCTCTACTGCCACCTCAAATTCAGACTCTGAGCACCATTCTCCTGGACTACTGAAGTGTTCTCACTCTATTCTTTCCGCACTAATACACCTTTATAACCTAGCTAGACTAACTCCAGTGAATCCTATATTCACCACATCACTCTTCTAATCAGGGTTTTAAAATTTTTCTCCATGCTGCATCAAATAGTGTTCACATTTCTTTGCTTGTCATACAAGGCCCCATAAAATTCAGCCTTAGCTTGTTTTTCTAGCTGGTAAGGTGCCCTATATTGCCAAAAAGGAATCCTGGTCTTTCAAGATTTGCTTTCTTATCCATATCTTACCTTGACTATAGGATGCCTGGGATTTCAGGATATGCTTTTACTTCTTATTTTTTTGTTACTTTCTGGATCCTCCACCCGAGAGACATAATAAACAATGGGACAAGCTTTATGGTAAGATATGACTGAATTCAAATGTACTGGTTATGAGCTAGGACATGCTTTAGCTCTCTGATCCTCAGTTTCTTTATCAGTAAAATGGGAATAACAATGCTATTTAAAAGAATTCTTAGGTGAAATAAATAAGAAAATGTATGTAAAGCATTTAACATGACAGTCAACATAGACAGATTTCTTATTGTTTTGACACTATTATTAATATTTCAGTTCATTCTTTAAAGTTGTTTCAGGTGTCTCTTTTCTAGTGAGACTTCTTTATCTCATTTTCCATTTCAATTGAGTTTTCCCTTGTCTGATCTTGTATAGCATTTTTACATGGATCTGTTATATCCAGCTGTCTTATGTTTCACATGTAGAAAACGTAATTTCTGCCCAAGGTTTCTTGGGGGTTGAAACTATCTCTTATCTATCTCCCCTATCACCTACAAGTGTTCAATATGTAATAAGGATTCAATGTATTTTTAAAAATAAATTATTTTTATATGTTCCTTGTCTTACCCAGTGCCAAACTTCAAGAGATTTTGGATTTACTTGGAACAATATCTAGGACTGAATAAGAACTCAAGCATTCGTTGTTTGGCAGACTAGACTAGGGCAATTGACTGTTATCTTCTCAGGATGAAAGTTTGGTGGTAAGATTATTTTCTACCTGTATCCTGTAAATAAATATTCTTTAATGGAAGAAAATAAAGGTGTAAAGTCTGCTAGTACATCCTAATTGAAGTAACTATATTTCTTCAAGCTGCTGTGCACTTAGTGGTACCATTTCCATAGACAAGCAACTGGCATGCTAATACCAGCTTGTCCTGATTTCAGGTTTTAGCCTTTTAATTCTAAGCTATTTTGCTATAAGAAATATGTCTACAAGTCTGCAATATGAAAAGTACCTCATTTTTAAGGTTTCTTAAAGTATTTTATATAAGTTGACTCCTATAAAACCACAATACAGGTAGCATCTAAATTCCCCTTTTTTCCCCTAAATATGAGTTTGATTAATAGTAAAATAAAAGAGAGAGTAGGAGAAAAATTTGTTTACTTGCAATCAATTAACAGTATAGTGCTTTTGCTTTTAAGATCATTGTTGCCAGCAAGGGTCTTCAGGGGTCTTTAAATCAAATTTCAATTTATTTTAATTTTTGGATTACTGGTAACTCCATGTATGATGATGACTGTCCACTAGCAATTTCTCTCTTCCTTTCAGCTCTCCATTCACCCCTTTGGCTCCTGCCACCCTTCCTAGCCTTTGCTCAGGAGACCATGACTTCTGCCTGACTTTTCTGCACCTAGGTACTTATCCTCCATAGATTTACACTAAAACATTTTTCTTAGAAAAGCCTTGCTTAACTTGTCATACCTTGCTCTTCTTAATAGCCATCAGTCTCCACCACTAAAAAAGGTTGTTCTTTACGATACCTTGCACACTTGTAATAAGCATAATTTGCACACACTTGTTTAAGATATAGTTCCCTAAACTCAAGTGAACAGAATATGTTTGCCTTACTCACCTCTGTACCTCCCTATTATACAAAAAGCTCTCAATAAAATTGTCATGAGTTAACTGAGAAAGTGTATCACTAAACTGGTCCTTGTCTGATGAAAGTCAGGTAGTGGGACAATTATCCCTCCTGTCAGAAGCTCATAAAACGGTATCTTCTTTCTGAAAAGACATCTAAAATATCTTGTAGAGACTTTTATTTACTATGTTAAAATAAAATAAATCAGATGAAAAACAAAAATAACCATCTTCCAAAAATTTGCTTCTGTAGACTCAAAATGGGAGACTGAATCATCACTTAAATGGTATTAACATTTTGTAGATCATTTAATATAAATTGAATCAGTAAATACAGCAAAAATATAATTTTTCTTTCTTGTTAGGGACATTTATTTTGTAAAGATTTTACCAATTAAGTTTTTAATAGCTTGATTTTCCAAAGATGACATAAGGATTATGTAACCTTTCAAAAAAATTGTGCCATTTGTTTAGTGGTTCTAAATTCCGTCATCTAAATGAAAGTCTTGCTCTAGCTGGTGTGGCTCAGTGGATTGAGCACTGGCCTGTGAACCAAAGGGTCACCAGTTCCATTCCAAGTCAGGGCACATGCCTGGGTTGCAGGCCAGGTCCCCAGTTGGGGGCATGCAAGAGGCACCCACACATTGATGTTTCTCTCCCTCTCTTTTTCCCTCCCTCCCCTGTGCTCTAAAAATAAATAAGTGAAATCTTTTGTTTTAAGTTCTCCTAATTTCTGGCTTTATCAGATCAATGTTCATCTGATCAGTGGACTTCAAATGTCAGACTGAAAGAATGGTGCCCTGTGGCTTTAATTGTCTAAATTTAACGGATTTCTTCTGAGTTATGGAGGCAGAGGGTTGGAGAACAGGAAATTGACGGGGCTGTGTCAGATCTTGACCAAATCATAACATTTTCTACTTAGACATTTTTAGATTCACCATTTTCAATGTAAATTTCCCAAACTTGGACACACGGGAAAGAATATTTATGTAAGTCACAGCCAATGACTAAATCACTAAATGTACTATACAGAGAGCATTAGCAATAAGGAATTCTATGTGGGTTATTGTTGCCTATTGTGACACTCTCAGAGAGCCATTTTTACTCTGTTTGGAAAGGGATGGTTATAAGTTAGCTATGATAAGGAGCTGACAAATGTTTATTAGACATAGACAGGGCCCTAGCTAAGTGTTACTGTCTTGATTAGAGTTATGCTTTTCTGTTTTATTTCCGTGTGTGTGTGTGTGTGTGTGTGTGTGTGCATGTGGTAAAGTTTGTACCTACTAGTTATGAACATGGTCCCAGGTTGGACTGCCTGATTTCAATTCTGAGGCTATTTCTTTACAAGGAGTTTATCATTGGGCAGATTACCACTATGTGTGTTGTTTGCCTTATATGACCGCTGGTAGGATCTGCTTCACAGAACTAAAGAAGATAATCTATATGAAGTTCTTAGCACTGTGCCTTATACATATGAGGACTGTCCAGAAAATATCAAACATAACTGTTTTAATTATATTGGCATATTGGCTCGATAGTTTTTGGACAGACCATTACACCCTAAGTAGTAGCAACATCAACTGCCTATGTTATGAATTCTGGTTTTATTTTGTCATTCAGTTCTTATACAGTATAGCTCCTTTTCCCTATTTTCTTTAACATTTTAAATTTTTCTGCAATTTTTCTCTCCAGTTGTTACCCTTTCAGGCCAATCCAGGCACTGTGGCTACCACTTTTTGCACAAAGGGCTTTTGAGACTCCCTCATTTTATCTGGTTACTCATGGTAATGCCACTAGTAGATTCACTGGGCCCATTGTGATTCTGTCCATTGCCATTTGTGGGCCAAGTCTGTGTTTCACAACCACCCATGGCCCTTCAACTGCCCATCACACACAGGCTGCTATCATGGCTCTGCTTGGCTCCCCCATCTAGATTTACCACTCCTGAATCTCTTCCACAATGAAAGGAACTGTTTATTTCTTACAGAAAAAACAAACAAATGTGATTTTGACAATGCTGGAGGAAAGGAAATTATTCCCTGGAAAGTACGTATACGAGTATGTACAGGCATTGGTAAGATTACCCTGCTAAATAACATTAGTTGATCTCAAGATACTTCTTATATTCTGCTTTTACAACATCTCAACCATGAGGCAGATTTTTAAAAAACTGTTTCTTGCTTCATCCCTGCTGCCATTTAATGTACCAATTTTATCTATATTTATCTTTTAATTACGTATTATCAACTGCATGTTTGTTAACTATGTAGTATCCATGTGACTGCAGTCTACCTATCCTTTCAAGTATTCCTAAATGCATTAGTACCTATATGAAATGAGTTAACACATGAATAGTAATTATCACAGTACCTGGAACACAGCACATACACAGAATATGTGTTACCATCCTTGGCAGTAGGTGTTGGTATGGGTAGTGGCAGTGGTGATAGTTTTCTTCTTATTAAGGTTAGAAAATTATATAAACATTTTCAAATAGAGATCTCTTAGAAAATCAGCTGTACTTGACTTATAGCCCCATTAGCAACAAATGATTCAATCCAGGCAACAAGGTAAAATAAAAAAGACAAAGCCACAGTTAGTTGATATTTACCTACTATCCAATAAACATATTTTTCCAAGTTTTTTGGAATGAAGTTGACCTCAATAGTTCTCCTCCAATGTTGCTTAACAACCACAGTGTTATTGTAGAAACTAGAAGTCATTTAAGGAGTATTAAGGTCAAAGAAATTTGAAAAAGATTTAAATATAGACCAACATGTTCTAGTCAATTTTCATTTCCTCTTTATTACTACATTAGTAGATCCTGTTTACTCATTTTTTGTTTTAAAAAATAGTTTATTTATCTACTTTTTAGAGAGAGTGGAAGAGAGGGAGAATGAAAAAAGAGAGATATTAATGTGTGAGAGTAACAGCAATCAGCTTCCTCTTGCTTCCCCGCAACTGGAGACCTGGACTGCATCTCAGGCATGTGTCTTGACACTAAACCAGCAACCTTTTGGTTTGCAGGTCAGCATTTAATCCACTGAGCCACACTAGCCAGGGCTCATTTTTAAAAATCATATTTTACCTTATTTATTAGCTATACTTCTTTATAAAATCTGTTTAGAAAAACTGAAGAAAACTGAAAAACATTCTAATAGCACTGAAGGACATATGTTTTCCCCTCAAAGTTTACATTCAACATTAGTGTGTAAATCTAGTGAAAATTGACTTTTGCTTTATGAGAAACAATTTAAGATATATGATATAGTATGCATCATAAAAATAATAAAATATATAGTAGAGAATTTCAAATAATTCTTTTTTTAAGATTACCAAAAAATCCATAGAAATTGGATTGTATGAGTAGACATTCATTAGGTATAGGTTCAACCAGACAGATTCATAACTCTATCATAGGAACTAAATTATAATTGTTCTAAGAACAAGGGAATTTCAGGTGGACCTGATAAAGTGATTTTCACTATGAATAATACAATCTCATTTAATGATGGACAGATATGAATAATAATGAATGGTTGAGATTATAAAGGTAAGACACTAGATTTGACACTCATTTTGTTGTATTATTTTTTTCATAGACACTTCAACTTTAAAGTAGATAACAGGTACATTCAACTTGTTTTTGATACATACATGTGTGGAGAGATTATTTACCAAACAACAGTTTTTCTCATATTTGGAATCTGCATGTGAGCATGTTGCAGAGAGGAAAAAGACCTTTTGTTGTTTTCTCCCATTTTCTTACCAAGCTAGACAATTCAATTTTGGCCAGAGAAATAGTGCCTTTGGAACAGAAATTGACTTTACACAACCAATGTAAATCAACATAAAAGTTCTCAAATGAATTCCTCTCAAAAGTTAGAGATTCCCTAAAATACAGTGTAAGGAATGCAGTCTTTGGCATACCCACAATTGCAGAAATTTCCTAGACTTACACAATGCTGGCCATGATAAAGGTTAGACCTCTCATGAACCATGTGGGAAAACCTTTACCTTTGCATAAAAACATAGCTAAGTTCCCAGCATGTGTTTTTATGATGTGGTTTCTTTAGCTCTAGGAAATTAATAAAATTCATAAAGTACCATAAAATCTGACATAAATTACTGACTGCATATTTATTGATCTAAATGTCCAATCATTCATTTCTTGAAGAAAATATATCAGTATTTTTAGAAAAAACTCACAATATTATGAAAATAATATTATAATCTGCTCTAAGGTCCTCCAATAAATTAAGATAGGACTAACCTACTAAAATAATGTATCTATAGTTTATGAAAGAATTTGAAATAGAGCTCATCCTTTAGTTATAGATTTGAATAATTATTAAATATTAGGATATTAAAGGTCAGAATTCACCATGTGGAGATTGCTTTTAATAATAGACTTATCAAATAAATACAAAGGAAGGTTTAAAATGATGGGGAAAAAGAAAAGAGAAATAAAAGTTAAAGAAAATATGGAAAGAAGGAAGTTATAAACATTAAAAAAGGAGCATAAAAATATATATTCTATTATACTATTTCCCAAACCATTTTTTTACTATTCCTATGTTACAGAGGCAGACACCACAGGTGAAAGTGAAAAACTAGGCAGGCACCTGAAACTTCAGCGTAAACATTCTTAACAACAATCTTTTTTTTATTGCTGCACCTCCCTAAATGTGGTTAGTTATGAGGAATGTCCAGAGGACGAAAGTAAGGCATGGAATTGGATAACATCTTCATTGATAACTTACATCCTGAAATAAGAGATTTGATTACCCTTATCATTATCTCTGCTTGCTGAGCAAAGCTCCCAAAGCTATTAGTGGTCATTAAATTACTCAACTATTTTTTTTATTAAATTTTTATTTTTAAAGTTATTATTTTTAGAGAGAAGGGAAGGGAGAGAGGCAGAGAGGGAGAGAGACATCAATGTATGGTTGCCTTTCACCTGCCTCCAGCTACGGACCTGGCTGGAGACCTGGCTGGCAACCTGGTTATGTGCCCTGGCTGGGGGATTGAACCAGAGACCTTTGGGTTCTCAGGCCAGCACCTTATCCACTGTGCCACCAGCCAGGGCTTCAACTGTTTTTTAAATTCAACCATTGTGTTTGACTCAGTGACCTCTTCTGTCAATGAATTTCACAGGTTGACTATACACATGCATAAGGCATTATTTACTTCAATTTTTTCTGAATTTACTGCTGTTTGTTTTTACCAAGTATCTCCCTGTGCTCATGATATTATGAAACAAGTTTTTTTTAAAAAGGTGTCCTTTGTAACTTTGAGTGATTCAATTAGACTTTCTAAGGTATACTGGACTTTAGAATCTTTTATTAGCAAAATGAAAAATCTAGCTATATTCCATCTAGTCTCTATTTGTGTTATTCTTAGCATCACTTCTTATTACTTGGCTTGGAATTTCATGCCTGTTTAGCTCATCATTTTATTTCTTATAGATATTAACAGCACCGGAATGACAATCATGAAAAATATATATATATGTATATTTAGTAAGCAAACTCAGATTTGTAATATGAAAAATTAAACTCTTGCTAATCCATGATCTTTAGTCATTGAAATGTTTATCTTTATAAAATGAATATACTGAAAATTTTAAATTTCAACGTACCTTAATCAGAGGAAAGAGGTATATTCTTTAATAATTTTTAAGTTATTAAAAATTACTTATTTTTAAGCCCTGGTTGGTGGCACAGTGGATAAGGTGGCAGCCTGTGAACCCCAAGGTCACTGGTTCAATTCCCCTACCAGGGCACATAACCAGGTTGGAAGCCAGGTCTCCAGCCAGGTCCGTGACTGGAGGCAGGTGAAAGGTGATTATACATCGATGTCTCTCTCCCTCTGCCTCTCTTCCTTTCCCTCTCTCTAAAAATAATAAATAAAATCTTTAAACAAGTTTTTTTTAATAAAAATTACTTATTTTTAATGAGTATAATTTTTAGAGTAGTCTATCTTCTAGATTGTTCAGGATTGGTTTAGGCCCACCAAAATTAGAGAACTGGATACCTTAATAATCTAGATATATGATTCTACTATAATTTACCTGAGTAAATAATTGTGTGTTTTACCACAAAACTGCTCTTCATGAATTGGGCACATGATTCTCACAATGCAGGTATCCCTTAGTGATATGGCAGGTTGGGTTCCAGACAATTAAAAGAAGGTGGATAGTGCAATAAAAGTCACACATTTTTCATTTCCCAGTGCATATAAAAGTTGTATTTACACTATGCTGTAGCCTATTAAATGTAAAATAGTGGCATGTTGAAAAAAATGGACATACCTTAATTTAAAATAATTTAATGCTAAAAAATATTGACCATCGTATGAGCCTTCAGCAAGTTGCATTTCTTTGCTGGTGGAGCTCTTGCTTCGAGGCTGATGGCCGTCGATTGCTCACGGTGGTTGCTGCTGGGGTGGCTGGGGTGGCTGGGGTGGCTGTGGCAACTTCTTTAAACAAGACAACAGTGAAATTTGCAATAAACAGTGACTCTAGCCTGGAGTTAGGTTTTGAGTACCAGGTGTCAAGTCATCTTTTGGTTTGTCTCAGAAAGATTTCATACTCAAACTGAAGTAATGACTCCCCTCTAAAATGTGTCTTCATCTAGTTTCATCAAGTTTTTGTTCAGTGAATTGTTACACTATTTTATAAGTGCTAAAATCAGAAATTGTTGATTACCTTCTCCTCTTCTCCCCTTTACATTTTTATACAGTAAAATCTATTGTCTTACCCATTATTACATTTTATTTAGGTTTTATGTGTAGAAAATGTACTCATCCCTGAGATCAGATAAATCATGATTCTTATTGGGTGATGGAGAAGAATGCTAAATTACAAATCAGGGATAGTATTTTAGAATGACATCATGAAGCTGAACATGACCATATTTTAGGGAGAAAACCAAGACATTTTATTTTTAGCAGCAAACTTACATAACTTAAATCATAACATCAATAGAGGTTGAACTAAGTGCTTGTAGAACAAATGAATTGTAATACTTGGAAAAGAATTTATTCTTAGGGCCCTGGCTGATGGCACAGTGGATAAGTTGCCTGCCTGCAAACCAAAAGGTCGCTGGTTCAAATCCCAGCCAGGGCATATAACCAGGCTGCAAACCAGGTCTCCAGCCAGGTCTGTAGCTGGAGGCAGGTGAAACATTGATGTCTCTCTCCCTCTCTGCCTCTCTCCCTTCTCCTCTCTCTAAAAATAATAAAATAAATAAAATCTTAAAACAACAACAACTGTGGGAGTCCACAAATGAAAAATAAGGAAGTTGAAAAATACTTAGATGTATATGGTGCCTGATGTCTTACAATGATTAAATCTAAGTATTGTTCACAGTTTTCCTGTCATGAAAATATGTTAATGTCTGGAATAAAGCAATATTTATTATTTTAATTTTTACAGTTAAATTAGAATTAAATTGCTTTCAACCATTTTCACAGGAAATACAGGCCATGACATACAATTTTGAAAGCCCTCATTCATTCTGCTCTTCTAAAATACTATTAGTAATGGCCTTCTTGAAAAATCATATTCCATTTTAACACTGTTACAAAGATTCTTGTCTTTCACTGTCTAAAGCTTTTTTTTCTTTTCTTTTTTTTTTTTAGATTTTATCTATTATTTTTAGAGAGAGGGGTAGAGAGAGAGATACATCAATGTGTGGTTGCCTTTCATCTGCTTCCAGCTATGGACCTGGCTAGAGACCTGGCTGGAGACCTGGTTATGTCCCCTGGCTGGGGAATTGAACTAGCGACCTTTGGGTTTCCAGTCCAGTGCCTTATCCACTGTGCTACCAGCCAGGGCCTCAAGCTTTCTTATTGAGTTGATAGTACTAATTACCAGTATGTACATCTCAGAAGAAAATATTCAAAGTAGTAATGTTATGTTATTACTTGAATAAAAATTATATTATTGGTAATTGTGGATGAAATTTCTTTCACAAAACCATACAGAAAAGCAGCTATTTTTATCACAAATTCAGAGGGAACATTTAACAGTCTGTGCTGTGTGTATATCATAGATAAAATTATATTTTATCTCATATTTTTAAGAGTCATAACATTTTCCTATAATTTTTTTTCTTTAAGGAAAAATAATTTATTCCAGGTATACACTCCTTTGAGATTCTTGAACTACTTAGGCTGTTTCTTCCTCACTCAGATTTAATGTTATATTTTATTGGGAATTTGTCCAGTTTGCCTAGGCTTACATATTAATTGTTAGCAAAAATAAATTCCATATTATTCTTCCTTTTTTTGCCATATATTAATTATGTCTATTTCTTTTTTCTTCCATGTCTTTTTTCTCTTTTTATTTATTTATATAATATTATATGTGTATTTTTAGTAATTATGTTTATTATTTCAACTCTTGGTTATCATTCTTCTAATTTCTTTGGATTAGTCCCTGCTTTTTCTAATATCTTAAGTTATTTTTTCTGTTAATTAACTTGTAATCTTTCTTATATTCCAGTAAGGACATGTAGTGATTCAACTTTCTTCAAATTTGTTATTTTTGTTAGTTTTCAAAGTTGAATATGTAGCATTTTTATTGTATTTTAGTTCTCATTATTTTTAGTGTTGGCTATGATTTATTATTTTTATTTTAAATATAATTTTATTTTCAATTACAGTTGCATACAATATTATGTTAAAGTGATTGAACATTTATATAAATAAAGTGATCAGTCTGATAAATCTAATACCCTTCCAATACTGTGCATAGTTACTACAATATTATATATTCCCTATGCTGTACTTTTCATACACATGGCTGTTTCTATAACTGGCAACTTGCACATCTTAATCACTTCTTATTTTTCACACATTCTTCAACTTTTTCCATCTGGCAATCATCAGTTTCTTCTCTGTATCTGCCTGTTTGTTTCTATTTTGTTTGTTTTAGTTTCCATAAACAAGTGAAATTATATGGTATTTGTCTATCTTTGTTTGACATATTCACATAGCATAATAAATACCCTCTGGGTTCATTCATGTTGTCATAAATGACTGAGTAATATCTCCATAAAAATATGTATCACATCTTTTTTATTCATTTACCCTTATCTTCGCTATTGTAAATAATGCTGCAAAAATGAATATACAATGCATATGCCTTTTCAAATGAGCACTTTGTTTTCTTTGGATAAATATGTATGCAGAAGTGGAATTGCTTGGTCCTTTTTGTCTCTTGTTTTAAAGTATACTTTTTCTGACATAAATATTGCTAACCCATGTGTTTTAAAATTCTCATTCATTTGACATATTCTTTCCTATTCCTTTACTTTCAGTCTTCATGTAGCTTTCAATCTGAAGTGGGTCTTTTGTAAGCAACATATGTATGGGCCTTGTTCTCCTTTCCACTCAACTACCCTATGTCTTTTGATTAGAGCATTCAATACACTTAGATTTAAGTAATTATTGATAAGTATATAATTATTGATATTTTATTCATAGTTTTATCTTTTTTCCCTTCTTCTTCTTAAAGAGATCCTTTAACACTTTATGTAATACTCATTTGGTGGTGATGAACTCCTTCAGCATTTTCTTATCTGGGAAACTGCCGGTCCTTCAATTCTAAATGATGGCCTTTCTGAATAATGTGATCTTAGTTATAGCTCCTTGCTTTCATCACTTTGAATATTCTGTGCCAGCCTCTTCTGGCATGAAGTATTTCTGCTTAGAAGTCAGCTGACAGTCTTATGGAAGCTCCTTTGTAAGTAACTAACTGCTTTTCTTGGTGCTTTTAAGTTTCTCTCTTTAACTTTTATCATTTTAATTCTGATGTGTCTGGGTGTGGTCCTTTTGGGTTCATCTTGTTTGTACTCTCCATACTTTCAAATTTGTATATCTACTTCCTTCACCAGATTTTCCATCATTATTATTTCTTCAAATAGGTTTTTAATTCCTTGCTCTCTCTCTTCTCCTGGTATCCCCATGATACAAAAATGGTATGTTGATGTTGTCCCAGAAGCCCCTTAAATAATCCTTATTTTTAATTCTTTTCTTCTTTTTGCTGGTCTAATTGAGTATTTTCTTCTACTTGGTCATTTAAATCACTGATTAGATCCCTTAGTTTATCTAACCGACTGATTACCTCTAATGCAGCCTTCATTTCAGTTAATATATTCTCAATTTCTGACTGATTGATTCTTTTTTATGTTTTCTATCTTTTTGTCAAAATTTTCACTGAATTCATCTACTCTTCCCCTGAATGCATTGAACATCTTTATAACCAATGTTTTTTTTTTTTTTAATTAAAGTTAAAATTTATTAGTTTTAGAGAGAGGGGAAGGGAGAAAGGCAGAGAGGGAGAGAAACATCAATATATGGTTGCTTTTCATCTTCCTCCAACTATGGACCTGGCTGGAGACCTGGCTTGCAACCTGGTTTTGTGCCCTGGCTGGGGAATCGAACCAGCAACCTTTGGGTTCGCAGGCTGGTGCCTATCCACTGAACCACTAGTCAGAGACTAACCAATGTTTTAAACTCTGCATCTGGTAAATTGCTTGTCTCCATTTTATTTAGTATTTTTTCTGAAATGTTGTTCTATTTTTTTATTTTAGACATGTTTTTGTCTACATTTTGGCTGATTCCCTGTTTGTTGCTATGTGTTATGTAGTTCTGCCGCATCTCTCAGTTTTAGTAGAGTGGGCTTGTGGAGTAGGTGTCCTCTGGGGCTCATGGGCAACTGCTCCCTGGTCACTTGCATGTGCATTTCTGTTGTCAGAGGAGGAACTGACTCTTGGGCTAATTTGATGTGAGGAATGGCCATGAGTAGGTATGTGTAGGGACTGACCCTATGGAGTAGGATCCATGTTACTGGGACTCTAGTACCTGCCAATCTGACCTTTGAATGTGTTATTTGTGGGGGCAGCTGAGTGGCACTCTGCTTGCTGTGGTCTGTATCTGGCAATGAGGTGTTTTGGCTCTGGGACCTCTTGGGAGGTGCAGGCCAAGATTAGCCGCTGCCTGTGTACAGCCCAGGGCCACCTAGTGTAAACTACAAAAGTGATCTGCAGATGATTGTTGCTTTTGCTGGGCTTGGAGGCACCTGGAAGAGGCTAAGTCATGAACTGAGGCTGGATCCCATGGGAGTCAGTCTTGGGACCATTTAGCAAGCATTTCAGGGCATGCTGAAGCTAGATGCATTTGTTTGGTATTTGTGAAGCTTTGAGAGATGCTGTTAGCCAAGTTGACAGATGCTCTGACTTGGCCCTGCCCGTACCTACAGGCTGGGTGGGGGAAGAACACAACAATAAAACAATGGTATCTGCCAGGACTTCTGTCTGGGAGAAAGCTGTCACCCCCCCCCACCCCGCCCACCCCCTTGCCCTAAAGACCTTATATTCCTGATGCTTTTTGAGCTGCTACTCCATTTCTGGATCTCAGAGTGAGTGAGTCTATCTGTGAAAACATTCTTGCACAGGTCTGGGACTCTGGAAGTACTCCATCTCCCTCCCCCACAACCGTTGCTGGTTTTCACAGTCAGAAGTTATGGGGACTTCTCTTCCCTGCACTGGAACCTTGGGCTCTGGATCCTCTGTGGGGCTTGGACTCTTTGTTCCTCAGAGGCAGACCTCCACAGCTGAAATTTTTCTCTTGTTCTTTAGCTGCCACACTATGGGCTGTGGCCTGCCCATTCTGTGTTTCAGCCCAGCCTTCCAGTCTCAATGTGGCTTTTTCTGTATAAAAAATCATAGAACTTTTTTTTAGCTAGTCTTCAAGTGTTTCTCAAAGGTAATTGTTCTGTAATTATATTTTTTATGTGGTTGTAGTTAGAGGAGAGTACAGCTTTTACCTAGTCTAACATCTTGATCAAAGTCAAATATGATTTTTTTTTTTATCGTAAAATTATTTGAGTAACCTTTTTAAAATCTACCAGTTAGAGAATTTTAATTACCTTTTTTTTCATTGATTCCTAACTTTGTTTCATTATACTAAGAACATAGTCTAGAGAATAACAATTCTTTAAAATTTATTTAGGCTTTCTTTGGCAAATTATGTAATCAATATTTGCAAGTGGTTTATATATGCTGTACTATCAAATTTATACTTTCAAATTATAAGTATTAGGATTCTATATAATGTGCTTATTTAATTGGTTTTTCTAATTTTTTAGACCCATTCTATCTTGACCTCAACATTAATGGAAAAAGTTGAGGGTATTTGGCATGGCTGGGCCCCTATAAGGCTTCCAGAGCCCAGATTTTGGGTCTGCCAGATGCTGACAGGGTGTTTCTGTGGCTCTCCCATGATTGGAAAGCACCTGTCTGTTTCCCAGGAGAGTATCTGTATTGGTTGCACCCTACCACTCATCTCTGATGACCCCTGAGTCTCTTTATGTTGCTCTCCCCTCAGCAAGTATCAAGATACAAAATGATAGGGGGCAAAAGGGGTGAAATTGGGACAACTGTAATAGCAAAAATAAATAAAATATGTTAAATAAATAAATAAAAAGAAAGTAAAAAAAAATGCAAGATAGGAGAAAAGAAAGAAATAAAACAAATAGAACACAACACCAAGACAGGAAAAAAATTGTAAAAAAGAACAATAAAGGGTACTGAATAGAGCAAAAATGACCTCAGAGAGGAAGCAGTAGGAATTACAGAGGGTGGGGGAAGCCCGTATCCTACAAGGTAAGGTGACTGATTTTCCCCTGGGAAGGGCAAGCTCTTCTCAAGAGAGTTGGCTGTGGTGGAGCCCAGGCATATCAGGCCCCAAAAATCTCACAGTGGGTCCCCCAACACTCTCCCCAGTTC
The DNA here is from genome assembly GCA_004026585.1 of Noctilio leporinus. Classification (NCBI taxonomy): domain Eukaryota; kingdom Metazoa; phylum Chordata; class Mammalia; order Chiroptera; family Noctilionidae; genus Noctilio; species Noctilio leporinus. The sequence goes on along the minus strand of PVIW01003416.1, from coordinate 123,228 downwards.
CTCCCACGCTAGACTCTCCCTGCATGTCTGCAGTCTTTCCAGCCTCCCTTTGCTGGGGCCCAAGGTGGGTGGCTGCAAACACAAAATCCTTGGAGCAGATTTCTTGATCTGGATGCTCCAGACATGTCCTTTATGTGCATTATGTGGACTCCGGTAGTATTTGGGTCCTGATTTTTATTGGCCCAGTCATTGGTGGAAGCTTTCCCCCATCTGGGTGACTAAGGGGCTCAACACTGGCCACACCTGCCTCTGCCTTGGGAGACCTTCTAGGTGTGATCTCCATCCCCATATAGTGCACATACAGGAAGCCCCCTATCCATGCTTCTATCTCACACTGACGCCTCTCTCTCTCCCAAATCAATAGATTATATCCTGTAGGCGTCATCTTTTTTCAAGTCTCATGTCATCCTGATGGAGTGGGGGAAGGAAGGGAAGAGTCCTGCAGGAAAATTATAACACAGGACAGGATGATGGCAGGGCACTCGCACCGCTCCCTCCAGTGAGTGTCCCCCAGCGACTCTCAGCACTGTGCTCCCACCAATGTCCCTGAAGTCTGTGCCACCCCAGTTTCATTAAATGACTTACTTTTCACTTATTTGTTAATCAGGAGATTTCTCTTAGTTTGTTTTGACCCCCAAAATGCATTTAAAAGCATGTTTCATACAGAATCTTGTTTTCTTTCAGTGGGAGCGATGTTCAGAGTTTCTGCTACGGATTTCCTAAAAGGAGATGTTATATTCTCACTAAAAGCTCTGTGCACAGTCTGTGAAATTACATAAACTTAATGTAGGCATATGAAAGGCATCTAAACTCTCCAGAAAAAAAAAGGATCTATATATATATGTATGTATATATTTATGCAATCTTTATTATTAAAAATAAGAGGGGATGTATATTAAAACACTAAGTATAATTTTAGTTAGTGTTTTTAAAAACCATCTTAAATTAAATATGTAAAAGAGAGAATGAGATACCTACCATTAATCTTCCCTCTCAAATATAAAGATGCAAATAAGCAAAATAATTAAATTTTTTTAAAGGGGAAAAAATAGAATGGAATAGAAAATTAATTAGTAAACCAAATTGTTAATTTAAAATATGTTTAATGATAACATGATTAATTAAATATGACATTTCTGGTGACCCAATGGTGAAAAATTACCCTCCCAAGTTTTTAATTAAAGATATAGAACTTTTAGGGATTTTCTTTTACCTCGATATAACTGGATTCACTGCATGAATGCCATATATCCAGGATGGTGTGTGTTTCGTTTGTGTATATGATACATTAGTTCCCAGACCTTTTTCAATTCACAAATTTAATAAAGTGGTCAGAAACTGTTTTGAACTAAATGGTAATGTACATTATACTTGACCCACGAACAAGTAATAAACATGAGCAACATAACCATAGATGAACTATATAGATAATGAAGAAAGAGGGAGACCATACTGGTCTGTGTGCTCAGCAGGTGATATCCAATTTATAATAACTTTAATTTTATATCATTAATGTTTCCTAGAAATATACTGATATTGCTAAATAAAAGATTTGACAATTGTTATTTATGATGTTCTAATAGTACTAGTGTAATACCCTGTGGAGTTTAAATATCCCAATAAAATCCTTGGAAATTTTACTCAATAATTTTGATACAATTTTTATATTTAAAAGTTATTGTTTTAACACTATCCTATAATGAGTAGGTTAGCAAAGAGTAACTAAAACATTCTGCAACTTCAGTTATTAACTATAGACATTCTGGTTATGTTTATATAATATATAACAGATGGCACCTATGACATTGAAGCTGGTTGCCAATCTGAAGAAAAAATAATTACTACAAATTATTAATTTTTAGCCATTACCATCTTGAATGCTAGAGCTAAGGGCAAGGTTTGTAACATTCTGTTCTGCAAATTAAAGCATTACAGAATCACTTTGTTGCTAAATACTGTTTTAAAAATTTAATAAAGGTAAGTGTGCCATTATTTTCCAGCCATTATATTAGTAACTGATTTGAATTTTAAGAATTTAAAATAATTTACTTTTGCTCTGAATTGCTGATAATTTCATTGTAACATTTTATGGTGGTCCTTTCACTTTCACTGAAGTATTCTTTTTTTCCTTTCTTTTTCTTTTTCTTTTTTTTTTTTTGGTTATTATAGTACTAGGCACTTTATTTCAAACAAACAACTTCTTTTCAGGAATATTCTTAATGCTTTGAGCCCATCAAGACAATAAAACATTTATAAAAAAGATGAGATTTGGCTAGAAAAATACTTTGGTTTGCATGCTACTTCTTTTAAGCTCCCTTTTCTTCCTTGCATCTGTTATTTCTTTCAGGTCTTTACAAGTCCTTTATTCAGTCTCTTTTTTATTTTTCACTTAGAGACTGGTTTTACAAGTTCTTAGAGAAAAAACATTGAGTGTAGGGTTATTACAAAGATAGCATTATACAAACAAAGAACTGAACAAAATTATAGTCAACTTAACCAGCTTGTCCCAAATAATATGATGTGGATCATGTGTGTCATTCTGTCAGTATTCACACACAAGCACACATACCTTTACCAAAGAAGGGTCTTTGGTCTCTTTTCAGAACCTTTTGAACCGTCATTTAGAGTCAGCAGACTAGGCTGTAGCTATGGAATTCCGCACAACCATGGATATTGCTGTTTTAAAAGTACAGTTAACATGTATTCCAGGTTATAAAGCCTAGTTCTTCTTCAGTAAAAAGGCCCTTAGAGCACCATTGAGCAGAAGACACTTGGAATTGCCTATCTATTTCAAGAGCCACAATGTACACTGAAGAAATGCAGATTTACCTTCCTAGGCTTCCACTCTGAGGTTATGATAATGTCTTCCTATTACAGCTCAAAAGATCCTCTAATCCACTGGGATCTCATTGCATGCAGGGTGTTCAAATCTGGGAACAAGGAGTATTTGTGAAGGGGTGCCTAATGTTGAAAGTAGGAAATACACCCTTGGCTTTTGAGTGAATACAGAAGAGAAAAACTAAGCCATTTGGCTTTACATTGGTAAACCTCCTGTCAAAAAAATTAAATTAGAAGTACAAATCCTCCCTTTCATGGTGGCGACTAGAATAGAACCCTGTGCCTTTGTCCCTGGAAATGTTAAAATGACATTTAAAAAGGCCTCAAAAAACAGGGTGAATTGTTTAAATTTTTGCAAGAAGAGATGTCCAAAGAAATGAGGAAAAATCTGAAGGAGGCAAGATGGAGAGGGAGAGAGAAAAACAGAAAGACAGACAGAGAATAGAAAGGAGCCCACAGAATGCTTAAAAATTAAAACAAACCAGTATTGTCAAAATAATAGAAAAAAGATGAAAGCGCTTTGAAAGTTTCCCTTTATTCAATAATCAGATTAACTGTAATCTTGAGAAGAATAAGATTTAGAAAAGATACAAATCCTAACCAGGAGTACCAAAGTATCTGGCATATTAATATGTAAATCATCTTAAAATAAAATATAATTTATTAAAACTTTGCAAGGTTACCATGCATCAACTTGGTATGGGAAATGTTTCTGAAGTATTAATATTAATATGTGAATATGATATTTCTTTTGTTTGAAAAATATGTGGCAATTTTCTTCTATTATTTTCTTTTACTTTTTAAAAATATGGTGCTTGACTGGGTCCCACCTGTTCATAAAAGTACCAAGGTTGTTTCCATTAATTTTTTAAAAATATTTTATTAATTATTTTTAGAGAGATAGATAGGAGAGGAAGAAGAAAGGAAGAGAAGCATCAATGTATGGTTGCCTTTCACATGCCTCCAGCTGGAGACCTGGCTTGTAACCTGGTTATGTGCCCTGACTAGGAATTGAATCAGCAACCCTTTAGTTTGCAGATGGGTGCCAATCCACCAAGCCACACCAGCCAGGGCCCCATTAATTTTAAGGAGGTATTCTTTCATGGTTAGCCAGTAGCCCACAGGTTATTTCATAGTGTTCCATAGACATTGAGGGATTATTTATTATTTCTTTCCTATAGTTAACAAAAACAACATTTATTTACTTTTTAAAAAATATTTATATTTTAAATTCTATTTTTTTATGCCGGCCTGTAAAATCAAAGGTTGCTGGTTCAATTCCCAGACAGGGCACATAATCAGGGTGCAAGCCAGGTTTCCAGCCAGGTCGTGGCTGGAGGCAGGTGAAAAGCAACCATATGTTGTTGTTTCTCTCCCACTTCCCCCTTCCCTCTCTCTCTAAAAATAATAAAAATAATCTTTAAAAAATATTTTATTTTTTAATTGTTCTGAGTTGTCCCAATTTTTACCCCAAGCCATGTGTAGCTTTCAATCTGAAGTGGGTCTTTTGTAAGCAGCATATGTATGGGCCTTGTTCTCCTTTCCACTCAACTACCCTATGTCTTTTGATTAGAGCATTCAATACATTTAGATTTAAGTAATTATTGATAAGTATATAGTTATTGATATTTTATTCATAGTTTTATCTTTTTTCCCTTCTTCTTCTTAAAGAAGATCCTTTAACACTTTATGTAATACTTATTTGGTGGTGATAAACTCCTTCAGCATTTTCTTGTCTGGGAAACTGCCGGTCCTTCAATTCTAAATGATGGCCTTTCTGAATAATGTGATCTTAGTTGTAGCTCCTTGCTTTCATCACTTTGAATATTTTGTGCCAGTCTCTTCTGGCATGAAGTATTTCTGCTTAGAAGTAGGCTGACAGTCTTATGGGAGCTCCTTTGTAAGTAATTAACTGCTTTTCTTGCTGCTTTTTAAGTTTCTCTCTTTATCTTTAACTTTTGTCATTTTAATTATAATGTTGTTCATGGGTCATTTATAACTGTTTCTTGACCTTCCCCTTTTCTCTGGCTCTTGATCCAGAGTCTTTCAAGCTCTAAAACATTACAGTAGGCTGGTCAGACAGAATAATCAAGAAAAACCTATATTTTCCTTTTTATTCCTTTTTCAATTTTATCTGAACTGAAAACAGTTATAAACAAAACAAAAGAAAAAATGGATGTCATAGCTAATAATTCATGGCAAGTAATCTCACAGATAACTTTTATAAATATTGTGTTTGAATAATCTAAATTTTACATAAACACTTCCAAACACATGAGCTAGACTAGTGCTGAATTTTTCAAAACTAAATCTGCAACATTCACAGACTGTAAACTGCCATAGGGCTCCCAATTTTATTTCTGGAAAGGTAGTGAGAAGAGATTATATTCATTTCAAGATTCTGATTTCATTGTACTTTGATGTATCAAGGAGATGAATTTAATTAAAATGAGATAATATCTTATTTGGGCCTAGAATTATTATTCCCCTTACTCTTCAATTTCCAAAGGAAAAAAAATACATATATATCCTTAGCCAGTATGGCTCAATTGGTTGGCATGTCATCCCATAACCAAAAGGTTGGGGATTCCATCCCTGGATCTCTGGTCTGGGAATGGGCACGGGCACGTGACCTCCCTGCAACCACCACCCTGATCTGGTCCAGCTGCTTAGGATCCCCCCATTCAGGCACAGATCCTTGATTCTGGCACCTATGGGAAGCAGCAGCCAATCAATGCTTCTTTGTCTCCTGTTCTCTCCCTCTGTAAGCAATGAGGAAAATGTCCTCAGGTGAAGATAAAAAAATTTAAATATATATTTTTGAAAACTATCTTAAGTTTTTCTAATTCTAGAGGTTCCTGGAAACTAAGAAAACAAAATTGAATATAGAATAAAGGAATAAAATTTTTAAACCACTCAAGTTGGGATGAAATTAAAGATCCTTTGAGGAAAAAAGCTAATAACGCTTTCCCTCTCATTTGATGATCTGCAATTACATAAACTTTTCCTCTTCAATCTTGATATCCAATCCTTTAATCATCTTTAATTTATTCCTATTTACAGTCCCAAACACTCTTACTCTTTGCAAGTTGAAGCTATGTTCCTTCCTTATCACAAGCCTCTTTTGATTTTCCAATCAAAGTATGTTAAAACATCTACTATTTCAGTAAAAATTTGTTATAAACAACTTCTTGCCCCTTTTTATTGTAAATTTTGCTACAATTCACAATGTATATCTATTCACTAATATATATTCAATGTTTCCTTTAAGGTTGCTTAATTTTTGTTTTTTCATATATTGGTTACTTATGATATATAACTTATGCCTGAAAACTGTCAACACTTATTATCAAGCAATACTTTATAGTAAAAGCTACCCAAAATTAATGATAAAAATTTAAAACAATACAATTTTTCTTTCTCTGCCCATCTCTCTTTGACAGATGCACACACAAATATGCACAAACATTATGTAGCTAAGAAATCATTTTCTGAGTTTTATTCGTTTTTTGTTACATCTCTTTCAAATTTATATGTAAAGTTTAGTTTATTCAAAATACAATAATGTATTTTCTTTCATTAATTCAACAAATCTCTATCAAGAGCCTACTGAATGGCATGTACTGATTTAGATTCTGTAAAAACATAGAGTGGGAAACAAAATTAATTTATTTGCCAAATATGGTAGCACATTAAAGAAAAACAAGTGAAGGTAGATATTACTCTACTTTTCCCCATTCCAAAATTTAAACTGGGCAAAATTTCAAATGTAAAAATTAAAATTTTTAAATGTAAAAAATAATGCTAAAAAGAAATATTTGAATTAAAATATCTCTGAAAAAAACACCTTCCTGCAAGAACCATTAAAGATTAATACATTGCATATATATATATATATATACATACATATATATATATTTATGTGTGTGTGTATATATGCATATATATGTATACATATATATATGACAACTTTACATATAGTGTGTTAGTTTACTAGAAGAAAATAATTTGGAACAGAAAATGGTAAATAAAGTTATAATGATAATGTATATAGTGATATCTTAAAATATAAGAAAAGTTTCAATTTCAAATGAGTGTAGCATATAAGCAGGAAATTCAAAAACACATAAAGCAAAGATATATTTTAACATGTACTACATGGAAAATGGGGGACATCTATAATAGTGTCAACAGTTTAAAATGTATATTGAAAAGACAGAAGTAATTTAGACCTCAGATAGATACTAGCAAACTAAATATACATCATATAAAAAATTTTTATCCTAGGACCAATTGGGATTTATTCCAGACATGACAGGTTGTTTTAACATCTGAAAATCAATTAATATAATATACCATATTAATAGAATAAAGGATAACATAAAATGTGATCATTTCAATAGATGGAAAACAATGAAAAAAATACATCTTGTCGTGATAAAAGAAATACTCAGAAACTATCACTAGAAGGGAACATCCTCAATCTGATAAATGGCAGCTACAAATAATGAAAATAAAACAGCAGCGATTGCATTCAATGATGGGAGACCAAATGTGTTCTCTTCTAAGATCAGGAGGAAAGCAAGGTCACCCACTCTTGTCACTTCTGTTCAGTATCAGAGGTCCTATCTAGGAGGACAATTGGTGACAGGAGTGGAGCGGGGAGGAAAGGAGGGAAGAAATAAGAAAGGAAGGAAAGAAGGAAAGAAGTGAGAAAAATGAGAATGGATGGAAGGAAGGAAGGAAGGAAGGGAGACACGAAAAAAAGATAAAAGCTTGGAAGGAAAGCAGTAAAACTATATTTGAGTTAATCTTATAGATAGAAAATCTTTAGGAATTTCCACATGTACAAAATAACTACTAACACTAATAAGCAAATTCAGTAATATTTCAGGTTATAAGATTAATATACAAAATCTAACAGTATTCCCATATACCAGCAATTAATAATCTTAAATAAAATTCAGAGAACAATTCACAGAAGTATAACAATAATAAAATTTAGAAATAAGTTTAACAAAAGAAATACAAAATTATGCTCTAAAACTACAAAATATTATTGAAAATAATTATAAAAGACAAAAAATAAGAGACGTCTCATGTTTATGAATTGGAAGCTTTTAGGGCAGCTTTTATTCCACAAACATATTTACAAATTAAAAATAATCTTTTTCAAATTCCCAAATCACTATTTTAAAAATTCAACAAGCTGATTGTAAAATTCATAAGGGTATTCAAAAAGTAGCAAATAGGCCAAACAATCTTGAAAAAGTTGAAGTACACACACTTTTAAATTTCAAAATACAATATAAATCTAAAGGAAACAAAACTGTATACATAGTACTGGCCTAAGGATAAACATTGATTCATGGAAGAATATTGAGAGTTCAGAAATAAAACCTTATGATCAAATTAATCTTTTAGAATCTGAGATTCTTCATTGTTTTTTATTTATTGTTTAAATTATAGCTGACAAAGTATTTTATTAGGTTTATATGCAACATAAAAATTCTGAATTTATAACCTCATAAAGGGATCACCATGATAAGCCAGGTAACCATCTGCTACTATATAAGATGCTATATTATTGACTGTATTCCCTATGCTGTATATTACATCTCTTTGGCTAATTTTATACCTGGAAGCATGTATATCTTAGTCCTTGTCAACTTTGCCACACATCTGTGGAAAAGGATAAGACTTTTTTTTTTTTTTATGATAATACTCCATTGAATATAAAATATGCACCACCACTTCCATTCATCTATCAATGAAAAAAAAATTAAATAATGGTGCAATGACTATAACTTTCCAAAATAGTGGTTTTGTTTTCCTCAGATAATTACTCAGAAATGGAATTCCTGTAGCATGTGTTAGTTCTATTTTTAATGTTTTGTGGAACCTCCACACTGTTTTCCAAAATAGCTGCACCAGTTTATAGTTTAACCAACAGTACACAAGGGTTCCTTTACGTACTCATCTTCACCAACACTTATTTGATGACTTTTTGATAATAGACATTCTGGTAGTGTGAGGTGATACCTCATTGTAGTTTTGATTGCATTTCTCTGATGACTAGTGATGTTGAGCATTTTCTTATGTGTTGTTTACCATCCGTATATCTTCTTTGGAGAAATGTCTATTCAGGCCCATTACCTATTTTTTTATTGGATTTATTTTTACCTTAACTTGTATGGCTTTTTAAAATATATTTTAGATATTAACCTCTTACAGGATATATCATTTGCAAATAGTTTCTTCCAATCAGTAGGTTGTCTTGTTGTTTTGTTGGTGGCTTTCTTTGTTGTTCAAGAGCAATCTAGCTTTATGTAGTTCCATACGTTTATTTTGCTTCATTTTCTTTGTCTAAAGAGACATATATTTTTAAAAATCCTAATACAAATGTCAGAGAGTTTCAGGTCTTACTTTTAAGTCTAATCCATATGTTTATGTTTGAATATGGCTTAAAAAGTTGGCCTTTCTGGGGAGGGGGACAGAGGGGAGCAAAAAGGGGATGGATGTAATACAACAACAATAAAATTAAAAAAAAAAAATTACCACTTAAAAGTTGGCCTTTCTTTCTTTTTCTTTTTTCCTTTCTCTCTCTCTTCCTTCCTTCCTTCTTTCTTTCCTTCCTTCTTTCTTTTTTTCCTTTCTTCTTCTTTCTTTCTTTCCTGTTTTCTTTCTCTCCTTTTCTTTTTTTGCACATATCTGTTCAGTTTTCCCAACATAATTTACTGAAGCAACTGTATTTTCCCATTGTATATTTTTATCTCCTTTGTCATATATTAATAAAACTTATAAGCATGGATTTATTTCTTCCATTAATTTGTATTCCCTTACATTTATTCTTAAATATCCTATAACTTTCAAGAGTAAAGGTCTTTCACTGACTTGGTTATGTTTATAACTATGTAGTTTATTCTTTTCTAACCCAATTTTAATAGGACTATCTAAATAATTTATTTTTCAGATAGTTTTATTCTATAGAAATGCAAAAGATTTCTGAATATTAATTTAGTATCTTACAACTCTACTGCATTTATTTAGCAGTTTTAATGGTTTTCAATGGAGCATTTAGGGTTTTTAATATCCAGTATCATTTATCATGTTCAAATAGGGAAAGTTTTACTTCCTTCTTTCCAACCTAGTTGCCTTTTACTTATTTTTCCTTACCTAATTGATATGGCTAAGAATTCCAGTATTATGTTTATAAAAGAAGTGATTGGGAGTATCCTTGTCTTATTCCTGACCTTAATGAAAACTCTTTCAGCTTTTCACCATTGAGTATAATGTTACTTGTAGGTTTATCATGTGTGGCCTTTATTATATTGAGGCATGTTCTCCCTTGTCCATTTATTAAGGTTTTGTATAAATAGATGTTGAATTTTGTCAAATGTTTTTTGTGTGTCTATTGGGATGATCATATAATTTTTATTCTTTGTTTTGTAAAGGTGGGCATCATGTTGATTGCTTTGAAGATATTGAACCATTTTTCATCCCCAGAATAAATTCCACTTGCTCATGGTATAAAATTCTTTTAATTTATTGTTGAATTAGCATTGCTAATATTTTCAGGAGGACTTGTGCTTTATGTTTATTGGGATATTAGTAATTGCTTTCTTTCTTTTTTTTTTTTTTTTTTTTTTTTTTTTTTTTTTTTTTTTTTTTTTTTTTTTTTTTTTTTTTTTTTTTTTTTTTTTTTTTTTTTTTTTTTTTTTTTTTTTTTTTTTTTTTTTTTTTGTTCTTTGGTATCAGTAAAACTGGCTTCATAAAACAAGTTTGAAAGTGTTCCTTGCTTGCATATATTTTGGAATAGTTAGAGAAGGATATGTATTAATTTTTATTAAAATGTTTGCTAAAATTCACTTCTTTTTTTTCTAGTTCCTTTAGGTGTAAGTTTATATTATTTATTTGAGGATTTTTGTTTCTTGAAGTTGGCCTGTATTGCTGAAAACTTTATTCTTAGAAGAGTTTTCACCAATTCTATAGATTTGGGGTTGTTGTATTTCCATTTTCATATGTTGCAAGGCATTTTTAATTTTATTTTAAATTTCTTCAGTTGCTCATTGGTTGTTTGGTGGTATGTTGTTTACTTTCCACATTTCTGTTGTCAGAAGAGATGCTTCACATGAGTTATATTTACTTAAATTTTTTGAAACTTGGTTAGTGGCCTATCCTGGGTATTGATTTATGTATATTTGAAAATAATGTGTATTCTGCTGTTTTGGTGTGTGATCTTCTGTATATATTTATTAATGTAATTTAATCTAGTGGATTATTTAAGGCCAACGTTTTCTTGTTGATTTTCAGTCTGGATGACCTGTCCATTGATGTAACTGGGGTGTTCAAATGACCTAATATTATCAATCTCTTCTTTTATGTCTGTATATATTTGCTTTATGCATTTAGGTGCTTCTGTGTTGGGAGTATCAATGCTTAAAAGTGCTCTATCCCCTTATAAAAGTAATCCTTGAAATTATATAATGCCTTATTGTCTTCCTTTACAGACTCTATTTTAGTTTATTTTGTCTGATAGTATTACTTCTATCCCAGCTTTCTTTTTATTACTATTTTTATGAAATATCTTTTTTAATTTTTCACCTTTAGTCTCTGTGTGTGTTTTTAATTGTAAATGAGTCTCTTTTATGCAGTATATGTATAGGTCTTTTTTTTTTTAATCCATTCCGCCATGTGTCTTTTATTGATTCACTTACATTTAAGCCAATTATTGATTGGTATATAGCTATTGCCACTTTGCTTATTATTTTCTGGTTATGTTGTAGCTTTCTGTTCTTTCTTTCTTCTCTTACTTTCTCCCCTACTGGTTTGCTGGAATTTTCCCCTTATGTTTGGGTCCCTTTATTTTTGAGTATCTACCATAGGTTCTAGGTTCTAGTTACCATGAGGTACACACTGGCAAAACTTTTAGTAAAATAAACAACATACCACAAAAGTGTTATGTTTTGAAATAAATTTATTCTAATATGTAAGTACATAAACATAATCATTTTTTAATTGTTAAAAAGTCTCTATTTGTTGCAATAATAGACTCGATTTGACTTCAGAATCTTGAGCAACTTTAATGAACTTTTCTTCATCCATGGACATCATAATGTTTTCAATATTAGCTTTAACAGCCTATTTATTGGAATGAAGCTGTTTATTAACTTCTCCCTCACAAATGCTGCATATATAACAGTCCAAAGGCTTTGCATCTGGTGAACTAAACAGCCAGATTTCCTTTGACCAGAATTCAGGAACATTGACACTGAGAAATTCCTGCATCTTTTTGGTGTTATGTGCTGGTGCACTATCTTGTTGGAAGAGAAAATGACGTTCATTTGCAACTTGCTTTGTGTACAGTACAACTACTTCTTTCAAAACGTCAAGGTAAACATCCTGGATCTTCATTGATGATCTCCTGGATTCTGTGTACAATACCTGGACTTGTGTGATCCTTGTGACCTTATGCGTTTTCCTTGATGGTGCGGCAACATCAGGATCAGCATCATACACCTTCTTCACATTGTCAACTGTATGTAAAGGGATGTTATTAAAGTCCACAATTTCCTTAGCAGTTGGCTGTGCACGCAGTCCAGAAATGATGGTTGCTCTAACATCGTATTCCTTTGACATGATGATTGTTCTCAGAATATAATACTTCATATCTGAAACACTGATGTTAAGTCATAACCTTAGAAACATAGTTTTTCAAAATTAGTAAGAATGTGAAATAAGGAGATGCAAAGTTACTGCTAATTGATTGAGCCCACCCTGTAGTTGTATTTATATATCTATTTAAATCTAATAGCCATTTAAGTTTAAGTGCATTGTAAAAGTACTTCTTTTACTCCCCTCACTACATTGTACTTTAAAGCCATATTTTACATTTATTTTGTGTTTTCCATATTTATTTCTTTCAGTTATAATTTACTTTATTACTTTTCTCTTGTAGCCTCCATACTAGTTTTTTATTTGGCTGATACACTGTCTTTACTATATATTTGCCATTATTAGTGACATTTTAAAATTATATACTTTTTATTTCTAGGTATGACCTTTCTCTTCCATTTAAATAAGACCCTTCAACATCTTTTATAAGGCCTCTTTAGGGGTAATAAATTCCTTTAAGTTTATGTTTGTGAATCTATTTCCAACATTCAATTCTGAATGTTAAATTTATTGGGCAGTATGTATTAAATTGTTTTTTCTTTTATCACTTCAAACATACCAGTCCACTCACTTCTGATATATAGTTTCTGCTGAGAAATCAGTTATAGTCTTAAGGTGGTTCCCTCATATGTGACTAGATTCTTTTTTTCCTGACTTTAAGATTTCTTTTATTTTTAACTTCTGCCATTTTAATTATTACTATGTGTTGGTGTGGGTATCTTTGCATTCATTTTGTATGAGACTACCTGTAGTTTCTGGACCTATACGTCCATTTTCTTCCCTAGATAAGAAGTTTTGCAGACACTATTTCTTCAAATAAGTTTTCCACGTCCTTTTCTTCTCCTTATCCTCCTCCTCCTCCTCCTCTTCTTCATCCTTCTTCTTCTCCTAGAATGCCATCTGAGACAACAATGTTGATGTTGTCTCAGATGGCCCTTAAGCCATTTTAATTTATTTTTCTTTTTGCTGTTCTGAGTGATTTCCACTATTATCTTCCAGGTTGCCAATTTATTCTTCTTTATTATCTAATTGTTGATTTGCTCTAGTATATTTTTTAAATTTTATTTTATGCATTCCTTATTTCTGTTTGGCTATTTCTTTTATTTTCTAATCATTTGTTGAAGCTTTCTCTGTGTTCTTCCATTATTTTACTGAATTTAGTGAAAATGTTTATGCTCATTACTTGATACCCTTACAGGTAAATTACTCATCCCCATTTCATCATCTTTTTTCCCCTCTGGGGTTTTATCTTGTTTTATTTGGAACATATTTTCTTTAACTTTCTGTGTTTGTTTCTATGAATAAGACAAACCAGCTACTTCTCTGGTCTTAAAGGAATGGTCTTGTGTAGGAGCTTCCCTATTGTAGACTGTGTGTACTGGGCATTTTTGGCAGGTTGACTGGAGCTGGAGCTGGAATGAGTTGGTCATGGGGTATCTTAGGATCAAGCCACATCAGGGCCATCTTGGTAGGCCATCTGGAAGCTTGACTAGCCATGAACACATTGCACATCCCTAGAGCTGTTATGAGACTGAGGTCTGTGTTGCACTGAGATAGACTTGGCAGGCCAGTTAGAACACCTGAATCATGCTTTCATCTTTGTGACCCAACTGAAAAAGGAATGAAAAATATGGTGCTCTCCAGTATCTCTGACTCCAGTGGAAGTTCTAGAAGTTCCTCTTTAGTTTGGAATATGATCTCAAGTTTGTAAATGAACTCCCTGTCAGTATAGTCTGCATTTACTTTAAATCACTGTTTGTTGTTGTTACTGAGTCCTAGGTCAGGTGATTCTGTATGCATATCCCTCAGGGATATCTCTCCCTATTGCAGGTCACTGTATAGGGGTGGGGTTTCCATAATACTATGTCTTTATTTTCTTTCTTATTCTTATGTAGTCTTTCTCATTTGTGTGCAGAAACTATTTAATCAGTCCTCTGGTCTTCTTCAGGGTATTGCAATGAACGCACATGTAGACTCAGTGCATCTGTGGGAGGAGGTAAATTCAGGGTCTTCCTATGTTGCTTGGTCTATTCTTATGGGGAAATGATTTTTAATAAGAGTATTTAGACAATTTAATGGAAAAATAATAGTCTTTTCAACAAACAGTAGTATTGGGGCAACAAAATAGCCACATGTAAAAAATTAATTTCAACCTTTTTAAATATCAGAGATAGTGGATTCAGGCTAAATGCATTTGCCTAACTTCAATAGAAAGCTGCTTTGTTGTAATAAATTGATTCTTCTGTCAAAGAGTATCTGCAAATTCTATATGGATTTCAAGTTCATTTCTCTCCCTATTTTCTGTGATTTCTATTATTTAACTTTTGCCATATTTTTGACTCTCTGCTTTTGTTCATTTAGAATGTAACAAACACTATAATTTAATATACAACATAATTTTTAAAGACAACATAATTGTTAAAGACTTAAAATGAGAAATAACTTATTAAGATTCTGTTTTATATTACAATACACAATAAAAATTTTATTTTAATAAAGTGTCACAAATGAGATTTGGAATCTTTGATAGAGACTAAAATGGAAGGATATTTGCCATTTATCTTAATGACACTTTTGTGTATTTGGACAGATACCCATCTCAAAACAAAAGCCCAGGACCTATGAGATCAGTTCTAGATAAAATAAAATGTGTACACCAGACAAAGGTAACATTGAATCTTCTTCTTCTTCTCCTTTTTTTTTTTTTTTTTTTTTTTTGGTAATTATTGAAAAACTAGTTTAGTTCATGAAAAGATCAGATCCAAATTTGAACTAGATGTGACCTTTTCAAAGAGTGGAGAGGTTTTTTTCCCCCTCACTGTATACAAGTACACTTACACACTTTTGTTTCAGTAAGAGACACAACTGGGAATAATTTGAAACACCATGAGGAAGGCAGTTTCTGAGATATTTATAACTTAAACCCAAACCTGGAAGTACTATAACTCCTAGGGGAAAAGTCTTATCTTGTACAGCTTTCTCCAAAATGAAACCCAGAATTATTTCCATTTCAATCATCTTTATTGGGGAAGGGGATTCTATGGTTATTTTTTCCCTAGCTTTCAATAGTACATTTAATATTTAAATGCCTAAAATAATTAATTGCTGATAATAGCCTTTGCTGACAAAGCATTTGTCCATTTAACATAAGTTCTTCAAATTTAAGCTCAGCATTCAGTATGTGTAATATCATTTGACTGTAATGAGGTTAAAAGGTTTGAATGGGATTATCTGAATTCATTATTAAATGAACTCACTATTCCATCTATCAAATGAATACTGAAGAGAAGCAGGTAGCATTCAAAGAATAACACATCAATAATAAATGGCTTAGAGAATTTGTGGGATTTTGTTTCATTAACTTAAATTTGGAGAGATTTGTTTGTATGTAGCCACTAGTAAACACAACAGCTAGAATACTGGCTGAATCAATCATTTTAGCACACTGAGAGCTCAGTTTTATGCATATTTTTTCCTATTTCAGGAAACGCCACAGAATATTTAGTCAACATCTAGTTACTAAAAGTACTAAGTTTAAGCACTCTGGGAAGATTTTTAAGAACACAATGGAAAGTAAAGCATGAGCGCTTTTTTCACAGGCAAGATAAAGCAATATGATAAATCCATATGCAGTTTTGTGCCACTTAATGATGGGGACACATTCTGAGAAATGTATCATTAAGCAATTTTCTTTTTGTGTGTACATCACAGAATGCACTTAGACAACCTAGGTAGGACAACCCACTGCACACCCTATTGCTTTTAGGTGGCAAGTCTATACAGTGTATTTCCATACTAAATGTTGTAGGCAGTTTTTAATACATGGCAAGTATTTGTGCATCTAAACGTACCCAAACATAGAAAAATATAGTAAAAATATGGTATAGAAATTAAAACGTTACACCTCTACAGGGACACTCACCATGAATGGACCTTGCAGAACTGGAAGATGCTCTGGGTCAGTGAGTGAGTGGTGAGTAAATGTGAAATAGGACACTGCTGTACACTCCTGTGGATGTTACAAACACTGTACACTTGTGTTATACTTTATAAGTACTGTACACCTGTGATACACTTTATAAACACTGTACACCTGTGCTATACTTTATTTAATTTAATTTTTACTTTATTTTATTTTTTTAAAGATTTTATTTATTATTTTTAGAGAAAAGAGAAGGGAGACAAGCAGAGAGGGAGAGAGACATCAATGTATGGCTGCCTTTCACCTGCCTCCAGCTGTGGACCTGGCTGGAGACCTGGCTTGCAACCTGATTATGTGCCCTGGCTGGGGAATCAAACCAGCAACCTTTGGGTTTGTAGGCCAGCACCTTATCCATTGTGCCATCAGCCAGGGCCAATTTTTTTTTTTTTTTTTAAGATTTTATTTTATTATTTTTAGAAAGAGGGGAAGAGAGAGAGACAAAGAGGGAGAAAGACGTCAATGTATGGTTGCGTTTCACCTGCCTCCAGCCACAGATCTGACTGGAGACCTGGTTTGCAACCTGGTTATGTGCCCTGGCTGGGGAATCGAACCTGCGACCTTTGGGTTCACAGGCCAGCGCCTTAACCACTGTGCTACCAGCCAGGGCTAGGGCCAATTTTTAATAAAGCCATTAATAGTTGATTACATGGTTTTGAGAAATTAATATTCTTAATACACAGAGAATTGTAATCTAAGGAAAGTTACAAAATTATATTGCTTGAAATGTATACTCTTTTGGTGGCTGAATTGAAGCCTACAGTTTTATAGAGCATCTCTACACTTCCAAAACAAATACCCAACTCAGTCACTTCCCTATATTCTTACTACTAACACTCTTGTCCAAACTATCATCATCTTTCACTTAAATTACCTTAGCCCACTCAAAACTGACTTCCTTGTTTTTGTTGTTCTTAAACCATAACCCACTCTCCATATGGTAACCACAAATGGAGTTTTAAAACCATTGCAATTATTGCAGTCACCTTGCTTGCCAACCCACAATGCCTCATATATTAATTTACTGTTGCTGCTAAAATAAATTATCACAAATTTGGTGGATTAAAACAGCACTTACAGTTCTGGGTGTCAAGTCTAACATGAACCTCTCTGGATTAAAATAAAGATATCAGCAGGGCTCTAGAAAAGCTCCATTTTCTTGCTTTTTCAGTTTTCTAGAAGCCACCCCACATTTCTTAGCTTATGACCTCTTCTTCAACCTTCAAAACTATCAATGTATCAACCTATCGATGTATCTTTTTGTGCCTTTCTTTTTAAAGCCTTATCTTTCTCTGACTCTCTCCTTCAGCTTTTCTCTTCTACTCTCAAGGATGTTTATCATTACACTAGATCCAGCAGATAATGCAGAATAATTTCTCTGTTTGGGACCAGGTAGTTAACCACTTTAATTTCACCTGCAACCTTAATTCCTTTTGCAATATGCTATAACATTTATGTTTCTAGGGATTAGCATGTGGAACTCTTTGGAAGTCCATTATCCTGCCTCACACAGCATCACATAAGGATAAAATAGAAACCTTTTACTCTGACTTCTAAAATCTTAATTTATTTAGGCTTCCATACAATCTCCAAATTAATTTTTTATTGTTTCTTTTGTACCACTATCCCAGCCACATTGTCTTTCTTTCTATTCTTCAGTCAAGGAAAAAAAAAATCCAACATTAGTTCTCCATCCTAGTTGTTTTCTCTGGATGTATATCCTATTCATCTTCACTTAGCTGGCTCCTCTTATTTAAATAACTTTAAATTCTGATTTTACAGAGATGGTTTACTAATCTAACACATCTAAAAGTGTGAGGTCTGTCCTGAAAGTATCTAGCCAATGTCAATATAATTAAAACAGTTTGTGTGGCCAATATCTTCAGGACGGACCTTGTATTATTCATTCACTATCATATCATTTAATATTTTTTGATTTATTAATCTATTTTTGTGTTTTTTTCCATCACACACATACACACACACACACACACACACACACACACACACACACTGTTCTGTGTGCTAGCCCAGGTGTTGGCAAACTTCTTTGCTTACTCAAAATTCCCCAATGACACTCCATCACCTAACAATAGCTTTCTAAGAGCGAGCATACAAGGGATGATCTGCCCTTGACTTGCTCTTCAATGCAGTTTTTCTTTTCCTTTTGTCTAAATTCCAAAATCACTAAGCTACTTGGAATTTCCTATACGTATCATGCTATTTTTACCTTTTGTAACATTGTTCATCCTGTCTTACTAAAATGCCCAGCCTCTTTACCTGTATTCCTTTGCCTGTTAACATCTACTTAAATGTAAAACGAAGTTCAGAAATCTTCTTTGACTCTTCTAGACCTTAAAGTATCTTTCACATTTATGCCAATGATATACGATGTGTATTTTAGTCATTATTTTTACATTGGCTTGGAATTTTATGATTATGGGTTTACTCCCAAAATAGTATGCAAACACGTTAAGGTCACAAATGGAAACATTTGTTTTTGTGTATCTGGCACTTAGTCTGTTCCTAGCCTATCCATAGTAGATACTTAATAATAAATGTGCGTGTGTGTGTTGAATGAATGTGAACTAGTTTTCTGAACCATGTCCCCTTGGGGCTTTTCTGTGGAGGTTTATCATGCAGTGTGTCACTAGGACAAGGGACTGTGTCAACCACTGTTTCTAATTCCTCATTTGCTTTTTAAGTTGTTCTACATCTACACTATATAGATATAGACACAAATAAAGATATATGTCATTTAAGCACCCTCATTGTCATGTCAGGAGGCTCATGAGGAGGTCAAGGGAAGCCTCAGCCTAATGGCAGCACCCAAGTTCTTATTACATTGCAAGAAAGAATTCAAGATGGAGACAAAGATTCAGTAAAACACAGAGATTTGAGTGAAATTATTCACTCAGAGAGCATGGGCTGATTCCAGGCTGGAGAAGCAAGTCCCACCAAAGGGTTTTGTGGGTTGGAACTGTCATGGCATGAGACGTATGCTGGGAGTTAGTCTATCTGTAATGCTAATATTATAATGGCATAATTGTCTATAGGTTATCTTTTGGTCAATGTACCTGGGTCCACTGAATAAAACTGGCCCTTGTTTTCCTCTGGTTTTGTCTGCAAGCTTGTTTCCTCTTCAAAGGTTTTTTCCTTAGAGAGAGGGAAGGAGTTGTAGACCCATATGGCAATCTATCTATCCTGCCTCAATTGAAGTCACATTCTGACTTTTGACTCATCTGGTGTTCCTACTCTCCCACTCTTGGCATCATTGTAAGGAACTTTGTGCCCTCACTAGTGTGGCCCAGTAGACTAAGCACTTGTGGAGGAAAGGGAAGGTCACTGAATGGATTGCAGTCAACACACACACCTTGCTGTGGGCTAGGTCCCCAGTTGGAGGCCTGCGAGAGGCAACCAAGTGTGGTAGGATGTTATTATCTCTCTTCCATATTTCTCTTCCTCTCTCTCTCCCTTTCTTCCTCTCTCATAAAAATAAATAAATAAAATCCTTAAAAAAGAACTTCAGAATCTATATAATTGTCATAGTTGAGTACAAAAAGTGGAACTGTAAGATGAGATTTTGAGTTTAAATAAGTTAGTTAAGGAAAAGAATAAAACAAATAAAGTGTGTGTTTTCAAACTAGCCAGCACTGAGTAATAGAACAATTCCACATGAACAATTCTATAAACCCCAGGCAAAACACACTCAACACTGGTTTCTCATTGGTTAAGATCTTTCAGGAGAAGGGAGGGCATTAATTTCCCAGCACTTCTGTCCTAACACACAGATAACAAAGCAGGCTACAAAAGCTTAGGGAAACTCTCAGACCAAAAAAAGTGCAAAAGTTGGCAGTTGAAAATAAGGCTGGTAATTGGAATAGGTGAAGGAGTAGGACAAGGCATTGCAGTGTCAGCTACAGTAGATAATAATCGGGACAAACTTGCTTTATATTTTCCTGAAATCATGAGTTCTTTTTACCTCTATTTGTCCTCCACATCAGCCATCAATAATTGTAGCTACAGTTGATCCTTGTCATTGTCCAGAACCTTTCTGCTTTTGAGGTAGAAATTTCAATATCTTGTTTCTAAACATAACTTCTTATTCTTATTTTTCTGGCATTCATATTCATTTGCATAAGACCTATCTCTAAGTTCAAGGTGATCTGTAATCACTAATGTCCATTTTTGCCAGCTTCCTCTATCTTTGATAGACTGTAACACTGGTGATTTATGAAACATCATTTTGATTATTATTTATTGGCAACACTCTACTTCCTTTACATTATTGCTTTTTGATTTCATATACTTTCTAAATGCCCAATCATGGGTAATTTTCAACATCTAATTTCTCAGCACCTATACCTTGCTGCTGAATATTGCTAAAAGAAATCTTTTAACAGTGCAGTTTGTGCCATTAGAGATTTATGATTTACTCATACTTGTGCCTGCTATACTATTCTGCAATTCTATTACATATATTTAATGATCAACACCTCCAATTTCCCTCTAAAGCTATTTGAAATTTTTTATTTCCTTAAACTTTCAATGCTTCCTTTCTGTATCCTTCTCAGCTATTGGACTTAAATTTATCATTTTTTTACATGGAAAAGTCAAGACTATTTATTTTTACTTTTCAACTCCTTCTTTGCCTACATCATATTCCTTTTTACTTTTATCCTTACTTCTTGCTGTAGTTTCAGATGAAAATGTGTCTCTCCTGCTCTCTTAGGCCAACTCTATTCTATTTTCCCCACTGTATGTTTTGAGAACTTTGTTCATCATTTATCCCAAGTTTTTCATGAATCTTCAATTTATTCTTATGTGTTGACTCTAGCCATCTATGCATGCACATTGTTTTCCTATTTTACAGAAACTCATAAATAAGCATGATAACCAGTAAAAATTATTCTGTGATATGGCATATTCAATAGCTTTCCAGTGTCGTTTTGTTTTTTAAGCCACTACACCCCTATCATCTTTACTTTCTTACCTCTTATGATCTATTAAACTCATCAGCATTTGGGTTTTACCTTCTCTGCTCTAAATGATTCATTATTTGTGACTTTTAATTCTAAACTCATAATCACTTGAGGGATTTTACTTCATTAAATATCCTGGTGACATAATAACTATACTTCTTTCCCTGGCTGGTGGCTCAGTGGGTAGGTGCCAGTCTGCGAACCCAAAAGTTGCTGTTTCGAGTCCCAGCCAGGGCACATAACCAGGTTGCAAGCCAGGTCTCCAGCCAGGTCTCCAGCCAGGTCCATAGCTGGAGGCAGGTGAAAGGCAACTATACATTGATGCTTCTCTCCCTCTCTGCCTTGCTCCCTTCCCCTCTCTCTGGAAATAATAAAAAATATAAAATTAAAAAAAAAATAAAATGCAATAACTATAATTCTTTTAATTTTTTATGTACTGATTTGAGGGAGAGAGAGGAAGGGGGGAGAGAGAGAGAGAGAGAGAGAGAGAGAGAGAGAGAGAGAGAGAGAGAGAGAGAGATTTTCTGTTCCACTTATTTATGTATTCATTACTTGAACCTCATATTTGCCCTGACCAGGGATTGAACCCATAACCTTGGCATATCAGGACAATGCTCTAACAAACTGAACTATTGCAGTAAGCAATTTCCCATCTCTGTGCATATATTTACATTCAGTGTAACTTTGTAGGTTTATTTTCTTCATTTGTTCATTTATTCAGAAATATTTATTATTATCTCTACAAGTGTACTGCTTTTGATGCTTAAAACATTATATGGTTAAATTGTTATGAAGAATTATTAAATAAGAAAAACAGAGTTCTGTGGTCAGGAAACCTTGACAATTTTAAATAGTGTATAGAAGGCAATCTTTAAAGAGAAAGAAAGAGAAGGTGACATTTGAACACAGAAATATCAATCCACATGGATAACAGAAGGAAGCACAAAACATTTGTAGTTCTCTTCTGTCTATTTTGTTGTTTCCTTTTTCCTCTCTTTCTCCCTTTCTGTCTTCCTTTGTGACTTGATAATTTTCTGAGGTGATATATTTGAATTCCTCTCTAACTTTATGTATCTACTATAGGTTTTTGCTTTGTGCTTACCATGAGGCTAACCTAACATATCACCGATGTTAATAGGACCAAGGCAAGAAATTCCATTATTTTCCATCAATCCTATTTCACTTTATACTAGCTAATGCAATAAGATAAGAAAAAAGATTAAAATTGAGAATATAGATTTAATGTAAATCCATCCAAAAGGCAAGTAAGCTGTTTTAAAGATATTAAGTAACAATTTGATGTTAATATAGAAAGGCAAAAGATCAAGATGTTCTTTAATAGCTGAATAGGTAAGCAGATGATGGAAAGCTCATACAGGGAAATATTCTTTAATGATTAAAAGAAATGAAGTAACAACTAACACAAAGGCATGGATGATTCCTAAATTTATATTGTTAAATGAAAGAAGCCAGTTTGCAGGAGCTACATGTTGTACGAGTCCAATAATATGACATTTTGAAAAAGGCAAAGCTATAGAGATGTTAAAGATTATTGGTTGTCAGAGTATGGGGTAAAGAAAAGGGTTGGATGAGTTAAAGAACAGGATAATTTTTTAGAGTAATGATAATATTCTGCATGACATTGTAATGGTAAATATAAGACATTAAGCATTTGTCAAACCTACAGATATTTACAGCACCAAGAGTATACCTTAATGTACAAGTTAAAAAATAGAAGATTGGAGAAACCCAAGATACGATAGAGAGGAAGAAAATGAAGTTTAGATGTATTATAAAAATATGAAACATGTTCACTAAAGGGCACAGGGGAATCAGCTTATGATCTAATATAATTTGCAAAATTAAAATTAAAAAGAGCTGTTCTGCACTATGATCAATAGTATTGTTTCCCCTAAGAGTAGGGATTAACAATTCAGAAAACACAATATATGTGCACTGGTATTGAACACGGCAGGTGGTGGAAGTCAGATTTCTTACTGCTGGAGATAAAGGTACCAGATGAGTGAAGGAAAAAGCTAGAATGATCTAATTGGCAATGGATTACAGTTGGATATAACATTATACATTGGTTAATACACTTCTTTCTGTTAGAGCATGAGGTTGGTCAAGTGAAAGGCAGCTTAATCCAATAATTTTGCAGTTTGAAGTATCTATAAATTTTAATTTAGAATTAACATGGTTTTGTTCTTTCTTTCTTTCTTTTAAATGAATTAATGTGTAATTTTTCTCCTGGTTTGAAATAACACATTCCACTTTTGTATCTCCGTTTTGCATGCTCTGGGTTATGCCTGTTTATTATCCTGAGGTATTTTCAAATCTCCATACATATGCTTGTCCAGAAAGTATCCAGCCATGCACTATGAAAAATAGAGACATTTGTTGAAGAAAGTACAAGAAACATTGTACATAGGACAATGACACCTCAGTCCCCTCCAAAGTAGGCACCTTGGGACCTCACACAGTTCTCCCATTTACCACCAGCTGCCCCATAGTATTTTCCTGAATCTCACTGACAGTCTGAAATCTCTTCCCTTTCAAAGGTGATTTTAGTTTGGGGAAATGCCAGAAGTCACAGGGCACCAAATCTTGGTTATAGCAGGGCTGACTCACCTGAGTGGTTTGATGTTTCAACAAAAAACTCTGCACAAGATGTGATACGTGAGCAAACACGTTATGTGATGAAGCTGCCAATCACCAGTTGTGTTAGCTGCAACCTTCCGAATCATCTGAATAGTTCCACTGAGAAATGTTCAAGCTTAATGGTAAATTTGATACAGATTTGTTGCTCTACTCACTCACTCAGTTTGAATGTGATGGCCACACAGTATACATGCTTATTCAAAATTGCCTTCTACCCCCACTGACTAGTACAGTGAAGTTGTTATTGTTCACACATGCGCATTCCAGTCCACTCTCCCTGGCTCCCTGGTTACAATCAATGTCACACATGCTGTTCTTGTTATTTTAACAGTGGCTTGACTTTTTCCAGACAGACTTCGTATTCTTATTAGAATTTTTATAGATCCCTAGTGATTTACATCTTTTCAATATTTTCAGTGAAGCATTCACTTTACTTTCTAGAATTACAGATATTTTTTCTCATAGGAGTCTTCTTCAAAGGTATTTGTCATCCTTCTGTCTCTTTTGCATAGGTTTTCAGCATACAATTTCTAGCTTTTATTTTCTCCTGGTCAGATAATGTGCTTCCTTATTGGTCATTCAGCATTTCTAGTCTAGGTTTGAGTTTTCTTTTTATTTCTTGTATCTTTTGGTAGAGATGTCTTATTTTTCTTTTTCATTTTGTTGTTATTGTCTTCTATCTCCTTAAATGGCTATTGTAATACTTTTCTTTCTCTCTAATAATAGTCTGCATTAAGGATTTGAACTCTGCTTTTGCCTCTTGCCTGTCTTTAAAAATGTTTACCATGGACATGGACAACAGGTGGGATTGACTTTGGGGGGAAAGGGTGGGTGGGGAGGGGGACAGAGGGGAGCAAAAAAGGGATGGATGTAATACAACAACAATAAATTTAAAAAAAATGTTTAGTATTTCTTCTGTCATCCACCTTGAGTTTTCTTTTCTTTTTTCTTTTTGGTATTGTATTTTCATGTTTTTCCTTAATTTTTCTAGTTCAGTATACAGTTCTTCTGATTCTCTGTCAAATATATTTGACAGCACACTTTTTAAATGTAGAATTTAGAAATTTAGGAATATGATTTATGTTATATTTTGGCACTATAATTTTTCATGTTCTTCTTCAGATTTACACTAATGTTTTATATTAACAGAGTGTGGTCAGTGCTACATGCTTTTCCTGGACATGTTTTTGTAGGGAGAATACCACTTCTCCATCTCCTGCTTCCTAGTACATCAGCTATTTGATTTCTATATGGCCATCTGATGATGTCCTAGTATAATCATGTTTGGTTGTTTGAAGCATGTGTTTGTGATGAACGAGCTGTTGGCTTCACAAAAACTCATAAGCCAACCCTGTGCTTCATTCAGAACCATAGTCAAAATTTTTGATGACATTGGTTCTGTTTTTTTTTTTTTTTTCTACTTTGTATTCTAGTTATCTATACTTATCAGCATGTATTATACTGGTATGTAATCAATTTCTTCTGGGATACCTGTGTAAAATCTTTCAATTTCATCTTCCTCAGCCACTAGTTGGAACATAGGTTTGGATGATAGGTAATAGGTTTTCCTAGTCATCTGACTGATTATTCAGTCAGACCTTGTATTATAGCTCCTAACTACAGGTGCTATAGTGTTTAAGTCACTCTATTTCTTGAGTTCTTCATTTCTAGAATAGAAAACTTTGTAATTATCTGACTGGATATATCCCATTTTAGTCTCTTTTAGTTTGCCAACACCAAGCACTTCAATATATAGATGTTCAATTTCTTTCTTTATAATTTCCAGTTTATTTTGATTCATGCTTCTTACATTTCATGTTTCCACTGTTTGTGTTGTGTAGCATCACAATTTCTTTCATCTTTGTGTGTATCACCAACTAGATATTGTTCCAACTTTGGTCTAGCTGTATCATTAGCAATTATGCTCTTTGTACTTGTTCTTCGCTCTTCCCTGTAACTGTTTAAGTGCTTTCCAATCAGGAAAGGTCTTGTTTTTTAGCATTATTTCATGTTTGCTTTGGATCATATCATCATAAGGTTTCCAAGGGAAAATGAAAGCTGAAAAAAAAAAAACTGGAAAAGAAAATGTAACACTGGTTTACCATTGCCTCCTGCTAGACTGTGTGCAGGTCTGAACCACATTTACTTTGGTCCATGCTGTTGCAATAATCAAACACAAAATGTAAGTGGCCTCCTAGAAGGTTAATATATACATGTGCACATAGTTATACAAAAATTAAATATTATTGACCTGATTGGTGTGGCTCAATTTGTCAAACGTCATCCTGCAAACCGAAAGGCTGGAGGGTCCATTGCCAGTCAGGGCACGTGCCTGAGTTGTGGGACAGGTCCCCAGATGGAAGAATGAGAATAGCAACCCATCAATGTTTCTCTCCCTGTCTTTTACCCTCCCTTCCCATCTCTCTAAAATAAATAAATAAAACCCTCTTAAAAAATAAATATGATTATTGCTGTAGTTGTCATTTCTGGAACTGGTTATGAGACAAGAATTAGTCTTCAAATATCCCTGTTTTTACCATCAATTCCATGTTCCCTTTGCTTTCAGCCAAGGCCTAAGCTCATTGGCATGTTTTTCCTGTTAGTGAATCCAAACCTTTCTTCTTAGAAGGCCTGTCATTTCATATTACATTTCTATTGTAATATGAAATTCCAAGTTTTCCCAGGAAAAAACTCTGGATTCTGCACAGATTTCTCTATATCTCTCTCAGGTAGTAACAATCAAATTTCTCCTTGGTAATTATGAAAACTTTCCCCAATCTGTATAGAATCTCTTTCTTTGCCTGATGGTTCAGGGCTCTGGTGATCTCCCACTGGCCAATTTTCAATATCAACTTTCACTTCAATGCGACAAGTTTGTAATGTTTTTAAAAATGGGTATATTATTAAAGTTTAGGAAATAAAACCATTGTATTACATGTCACTGAGGACTTCCTTTCCAAAGACAGGGTTTAAAAAAAATAAATGCTTAATAGTTTTGTAAATATAGAACACCTAGGGCAAAACATTTGGGGAAGCAATAATCATGCTGGCATATTATAAAAACATGTAAAAATATATACAACTATTGAATATGTCAAACTAATTTTATTCTACAAGTTTGTCAGCTAGTTTTTGTTTGGGTAAACTGCATTTATAGGTTTGCAATACAATGTGGGAACTATAGAGTATTTCCTTCACACTCTAGCAGAGCATGTGTGTATGCAGGCTACAGTACTGACTTGGTACAGGAACATGGTTTTCATATTTCAGTGAAATGCGGAAGAAAAGGTAATCCTTATGAAAATAAAACAAATAGAAAAGAAAGGGTTTTTTTTCCTTTAACATTAATAAAACGACATTCTGTAGTTTTGTTAGTTCAGTGATGTGAAAAATAGAAATCTGTACTATATAACCTCATAGGTCTTCTTTACATAATGAAGAACCACATGCAAAAATTGAAAGCACATACTGGTAGGGATAGAGGAATTTGTTTGTATTGTTTATTTTTAAAGTTCATTTGTATTCTTGTTTGCTATTTTTTTGAAAATTGCATTTTCAGCATAAACACTAAAAAGTGAAAAACATTATGTAGAAAATCTAGCTGAAACAATGTGACATTACATGTGAAGAAACCAGACTTTTTTTTTTTTTGGAGCAGCACTTTCTTAAAAGAATAACATTTAAATATGTAAAATAGTGTTTTCTTTTTTTCACGAAATGTCCATGACACCCAGACCAGTTGTTCATGTATCACTTTTCCTCAAGCTTAAAGGAAGAAATCATCCTGACTCTATAATAAAAGAAAAATATTTTCTAGCTTTGATCATTGACAAGACTTAGAGAAATTACCAAGTACCCTTAGGACTCACTGTGGCATGGGTTATAGATAAAAATTGTTAGCTGGCATTGATAATATATAAAACTGAATGATCAGTACATCTCTCTGCTTTTACCAACGTTTGAAAGTTCCAAAATAAAACACTAAAAAATGTGAATAACATTAAAATATGACTCAAATATGAAGTAACAGAATCAAAAAAAGGCTGATGCCAAGGGAAAGCATCAGTGAGAAATTGTGAAGGTCTCATTGGCATTTAGCAGGATGCTGAGCAGCCACTGACTCTGGCATTCAGCAAGCACAGTCCCTGGCCATGAGGCATACATCTACATATGGCTGTGACACTAGGAATCAGAACAAATTTGACTACCTGTGCCTGGTGCCATCTGCATTTACATTTATAAAACAGCTCATTGTCCTTACACATGTTGTCTACAAGCAAAGCAAACTTTTGACTACAGAACAGAAATGAAAATAGTTTTGCAAATTATTTTGCTTCTATAAAATGTTAACCAACAAACTATCCAATTGAAGAAGTAGGTTTTAGTAGCTCCCTTTCTTGAAAATTATTATGGTATTTCATTAGATAAAATAAATTTGATTCATAAGTTCCCAGAGAAAAGGGTGGTTTCCCCTACATGCTTTGGAATGGGTGACTACCTACTTAATAAGCAGATGATACTGGTCATATTATGCCCAGATATAACTAAACTCAGATCATAAAAGGCAATATTCATTAAGCAAAGTTTCCATTTTAAGGTCTATGCATGTTCTTTAAATTTTAAATCAAAAAATTTTAAACATATAAAAGTAGGGAGAATACTAAGATCATTTGAATTTTATTACATGTAACAATTATAAAAACACAGACAATATATTTGAAGTCTATAACTCTTACCCCACTGTACACTAAGTGATTCCAGTTACTGAGATATTTCTAGGTATTTTCAGTGAAGAGAGCTGGAAAAAAATGTGTATTTTTAAAATTATACTTTTTATATTAGAACAATTTTAGGTTTATAGGTATACTGTGAAGACAGTACAGAGAATTCTCATAACCCACATCTACACTTCTTTATTATGAACATTTTATATTAGTTTGGTATATTTGCTACATCTAATAGACCAATATTGATAAATTATAATTAATAAAAGTATATGCTTTAATCATTTTTCTTTAATTTTACTTAGTGTATTTTTTTCTGTTACATAATTCTATCCAGGAAACCCTATTATACTCAGTAGTCATGTCTCCTCAGGCTCAGTTGGTTGTTACAATTTCCTGTACTTTACTTCTTTTAGACGACCTTGACTGATTTTTGTAGAATATCCCTCAAATTTGATTTGTCTCATGTTTTTCTCATGGTAAGACATGAGTGTGTGTTTTTTGAGGAAATAACTCACGTGGATAAAGTATAATTTTCATTGTATCATTATCAAGGGTACACACTATCAACCTGTCTTACCATTGTTGATGTTGACTTTGATAAACTGACAGAGATAATGTTTATCAGATTTCTCCATTATGAAGTTACTCTTTGATACCACAGCATAATCCATAAAGAAAAAATTTATCAACTGAATCTCATCAAAATAAAAAATTGCTCTGAGAAAGAGTTTGTTAGGAGAATAAAAATATAAGCCAGAGCACCAGCCTGCGAACCCAAAGCTCACCAGTCCAAGTCTCAGTCAGGGCACATACCCAGGTTGCAAACCAGGTCTCCAACCAACTCCGTGGCTGGAGGCACTCGAAAGGCAAACATACATTGATGTTTCTCTACTTCCTCCCTCCCTTTCCCCCCTCTCCAAAAATAATAAAGAAAATCTTTTTAAATAATATATAAGCTATAATATGGAATACAATTCTTGCAAACCACAATTCAACAAAGAATGAATATTGAAAATATATAAAGAACTCTTAAAACTCAATATATATAATATTTATATATATACTATATATACCACATATTATATATGGTATATATACTATATATACTCTCTATATGAATATTATATATGCTATATATGTGCTATATATAATACATATTTCTGTATGTACTCAATACATATAGAGAGACAGCAATTTGTTGTTCCACTTATTTATGAATTTGTTGATTCTTATATCGGTTTCCTTTTCTCTCTCTCAAAATCAATAAATTAAAAATTAAAGAAAAGAAAAATGCAAATATAAACAAGTAGAAACTACAAACTGTCACTACATTCCTATAAATGGCAAAAATAAAAAGCAGTTTTTAAAATATATATTTATATATATATTTATATAAATTTAAAATATTTTTAGATTTACATCTAAAGTATATTTATACTTTTATGAATAAAAAGTAGACAACACCAAATGCTGATGAAGATGTGGAGAAGTTTTATTAATCATACATTTCTAGTAGAAGTGCAAAATGGTAGTCACTTTGTAAAACAATTTTCAGTTTCTAAAATATCTAATCAAGCAATTACTGTACAACCTGACAGTTGCACTCTTAGGAATTTATTCCAGGAAATTATGAATGCTTAATAGGAATTTTGTTTATAATAACCAAAGATACAGGAAAATCTCAGGTCTATTCATATGATGGATACCAAATACAAAGAAATACATTATTGACACACAAAACAAACTGGATGAGTTTCATAGAATTAGGTTGAAAAAAATCCATTTCAAACAATTACTAACTATATGATTCACTTTATGTCACATTTTTAAAGACAAAGTAATAGAAATGAAAAATAAATTATTGGTTGAGAAGGTTTAAGGAGGGGTTAGAGACAGGATGGGAGTGTGATTGATTATGAAAGGTCAACATGAGGGATCCTTGCAGGGAAAAAGACTATCTGTATCTAGACTGTATCAATGTCAACATTCTGGTTGTGATATTTTCCTTGAACTTCGCAAGATGTTACCGCAGGGAGAAACACAGTAAAATGTCCATCTGTATTATTTCTTGTACCTGCCTGTGAATCTATTACTTCAAAATAAGTTTAAGATATCTAATTCTTATTTCAGGTTTTGTGGCAATATGTTACATAGAAGTATATTGGTTTATATCTAGATACTTTGAAATATTCCAATTATCATAATGATGGTGCTTTCTCACATATTTTTATTGGGTCCTACAATATCCTTGAGATTCTTCTTGGCAGTGAGGTTATTGATGGATACCAGGTAACACTAGAGAAGAGACTCCTCATACTATGTCAGCATTAGGGAGAATGAAGTTGAAAGACTCAAGATGTTTCTTTTAGCCCCTGGAGATAAATTCAACAAAAAGAAATATATATATATATATTTTGACTTTGTTAGTAGAGACATGGGGTTTTGAAAATTCTCTTTTATAGATTAATTTTATTGCTTTGTTGTTATAATGGTGTTGTTTTCTCTAGTTGTGTGGCATGATGATTAAACATATAAGAATCAACCTTTTTCTTCATCAGATAAAGGGGTATGTGGGTGAGGGGGCCTCTATATACCTTTTAGCCTTACTTCCACTATTTCTAGGAAGAAAATTAATTCAAATTCCATTTGTTTAGGGTCTGTTTCCAAATACTAATTTTAGAAAAGTTTTGACAGAAATTGCAGTGAACTTGGAATCATTATTTAAACCATTATATCAGATAGTTCTTAATCTTTTTCCAAGTCAGGCTGGAATTGAATGTCATTTTGCTTCTTGTATCCACTAGCTTGCTTTTGTCTGCTCAGTAAACAGTCACCTAGCAGATATTAGATAAATTCAGAATACAAAGTCAATGTAACTCCCACTTCATATACTTAAGAGTGCATATCCTGCTAAAATTTGAGGAAGGAAAGTATTTTGTTTTGTCTACTCTCCCCTTTTTGTATTAATTCATGTGTAATTATATAAAATAGTTATATTTTCTATGAGTTTACATTTAATTTATAAAAATCAGTACTTACGCATAATGATAAGTACCAATCATCTCCAGATGAACCTTTTTTAACAGTATGGTCATACATTTAACATCATGTCTCACACCAAGATCACAGAAGCATCCTATGCAATATTCCTGACCATGCAAAGATTCCTGATAAATATTATCAAGTAGTCACACCTAGGATATGTTTATATTTATTTTAAATCTAAAGTTTATGAATAAGTATGGACAAGATTACCAACCTATTTTCATTGAACTCAGGAATCACAAATTCATCTTTTATTTAAGAAATCATTACTAAAATACATGTTAAATAGTAAAATTACTCTACTAGGAGAATATGTAAAATAAATATGCCAAGTGTACATTTTTATTTTCTAAATAAATCTTCATGGCCTTAAGCAATTGTACAGGCTTTGTAATGCATAAGCCTGATTAATGCCTGCAATACAATCTGCCACAGTTTGAAACAAGCAGAAGGACCCTTGTGAATGTGTTTCCTGCAGGAATAGTTGACTTGTAAATCCCCAGAGGTGAAGTCATGAGTCTCTGATTATGTTTATTTCTTTCAGGTATGATAATGACTGCTGTATTTTTTAATTCCAGCTGACTTTTTCTCCAAAAAAAGTAGTTTCAGATGCGACCTGGGAGGAGATTGGTGTAGCTCCACTTACTCCTCCACCATCTTGCCAGAACTCCCCTACTGCTGTATTTTTAAAATACTCACAGTGAAGGACAAATACCTTATGATCTCACCCATTACAGGACAATAATGAACAAAACTAACAACAAGCAAAACAGAACCAAATATATGAATACAGTGAATAGGCCTTCAGTAGTCAAGGGGAAGGGGGTTGAGGGGAGGGGGGAGGAAGACTCAAGGAAGGGGAGCAGTTTAGACAAGAACCTAGTACAAAGGAACTATGTACATGGACAACAGGTGGGATTGACTTTGGGGGGAATGGGTGGGTGGGGAAGATGACAGAGGGGAGCAAAAAGGGGATGGGTATAATATGACAACAATAAAATTAAATTTAAAAAAATTCCATCACCTACAAAGTTTCTAAGTGAATACGCTAGTTCTCATATTTTTTAATTTAATATACACAGGCTGGTACACAGATTTCAATATTCCTTAGTCCACACAATTCTTTTTGGTTTGCCAAATTGTTCTTGATTCAACCCACATTCTCAATATTTCAAGTATGTGATTTAATTTATCATCCTATGTTCTTGTCTTTAAGTCACTAAACTAATGTCAATTCTCTAGTAATCTGTAACTTTTTCTTTTAACACTATATGGAGCTGAATTTAAATATCACAATGCATTGGTCTGAAATATGTTTACATGCTATTTTGTCTTAAATTCCTCAAGCTTATATCAATCATTCACTCATTTCTTAATCCAATATACGTAATCTGACTTTTCCAATACAGTGTTTAAATGTCACGAAAGCATAGTTTCCATTAAGGAATGAGTCTCACGATTTTAAAAAATGCAGTAAAACCTCCTGTATTTTATATATGCTTTTCAATTTTGGTGTTAATATGCAAGTTGCTAAATCAGTCACATGACTGATTATGAATATCAGTGTATCACTGATAATTCCTAAAGGTTGAATGCATTCAAGAGATTGTTTACATTGACAATAAAAAGTGTGCAAATTTTTAAAAAGTAAATAAGAGTACATATTTGTATGTTCTTAACAAGGTTATAATGTGTTGTAATATAATCATGTTTCATTCCTAATAGCTATTAAAAACTAACAAAGCATTGTATAATCAATGGGTTTTGGAATCACTGAAATATAATACTACCTATCTCAAGAGCTATAATAAAGTATTATAGATCATGGTGCCTAAGCCATAGCAGGCACCCAAAATGTTAGCTATATATAAGTTATTTTAGGGGAAAGAAGGAAATTGTCTTTCTCTTATAAAATATAGTCTAATTGTAAAGACAGATACATGGTTATGGTCTGTTTCTTCAGGAAATTGGGAATTTGTATGTATTGGATTTATTAGAGAGTGCTCTGGTTACAACTATGGAAACAGCATTGGGCAGAAGGTAAAATTGAACTATGGCACAGTAGAAATAGCAAACTCAGTCAATCCCCTAAGGAGTTCTGAAGCTTGGATGTCTCTTAAGAGTTATTCCTGATTGGAGCAAATGGGCCAGGCCTTTGTACTCTGGCATCAAACAGTTATTGAGTCTGTGGTTCCCTGGGGAAGAGGGTGAAGCAGTTTCATTCAGCTGAGAACTATTCACAGAGAGGGACACTGTTATAAGTTGTCAAGAGGCAAATCTTCCCCAGCTAGAAGAGTAAGTGCCTCAGTCCTGAAGGGATATCCAAATAGTTCACTACAAAATCTACTGCGCACATTTACAGATGTCAATATAATGATACCCACTAAGATAGAAGCATGAACAAAGTACTTACTCTGAAAACCCAGAGGAAAGAATGTCTAGGTTTATTGAATGGAGGAAGGAAAAGCGTCATAAGGGAGCTACTATTTGAGGTTGATTTGAGTCCAGAGATGGAGGATGGGATTCAGGTGAGCAGGGTTAGAATGCACATACGTTTTCAAAGGTGCAAATGTGTAAAATGACTCAGGTCAGTAACCAAGGAAGTTTACTTCTCCCTAAATAGCACATCTAAATGTGCTCACTGCTGAATTTTATATTTAATTGAACTATTACAATGCTTTCCAAGTTTTTCTATTCTTTGCCTTACAATTCCAAATAATTTTATCATGAGAACACATTTTAAGCTCAAATCCACAAATTTATTTAAACCTTTTTTAAATTCTTATAAGAAGTCTCTATCTTTAAATTATCTAAGCACTCCTCCATATGAATCAAAATCAGTCCATTCATTATCCTGCTAGTTGAACTACCTGATTACATACAAGTTGTACCTCATACATTTTCTTCTTTTGCAATATCCTTTGCTTTATTTCTGAGACAGATTATCAATATTTTTATGAGCACCAACACTGAGACCGTACTACCTGGATTCAAATACTGTTTTGGCTGTTTATTCATTGTATGACCTCGGAAAATTGACTCAATGTACCCATGCTACAGTTTCCTGAGTATAATGAAAATAATAATAGTTTATTGTTAAGACTTAAGTGAGTCAATATACATGATGTATTTGGAGTAGTATCTGGCCTGTAGCAAGTATAATAAATGACCTGATAATTATTACCTTCACTTTTTATTCTATTGTGTGTGTGTGTGTGTGTGTGTGTGTGTGTGTGTGTGAATTCTGTCTTTTAAAACAAAAGCCCGACTCACATATCCCTTGTCAAAGGTCTTACCTGACTACTATTAGACAACTACATAGGTAATGCTCTTCCGTAGTTTTTGTTGTTGTTGTTGTTGTTGTTTTTAAGATTTTATTTCATTATTTTTAGAAAGAGGGGAAGGGAGAGAGGCAGAGAGGGAAAGAGACATCAATATGTGGTTGCGTTTTACCTGCCTCCAGCCACAGACCTGACTGGAGACCTGGTTTGCAACCTGGTTATGTGCCCTGACTGGGGAATCGAACCTGCAACTTTTGGGTTGCAGGCCTGCGCCTTACCCACTGTGCTGCCGGCCAGGTCTTCCATAGTTTTATACTGTGCTATTTCCATATACACTCAGCATCATGATACCCTTTCCTGTCAAATGCTCTGTCAGAATATTTCACATCATGTTCACAGTTATTCTGGTCATTTGTGCTACTTCCTGTGTTGTCTCACTGCTCCTGTATAAGTTAAGGTTTAGATTAGAGTTGGCCAAGATGGCAACTCGCATGACATGTGAAAGATGGAAAGAGACCAGAAGCCATTATGGTCAGCAGTTTTGGTGGTCATACATAGAACCAACAGGCCCAATATGCCCAGCAGGACTCAATTTTATAATTTTTCTCCTATTTCTCATCTACCTTATCTTCCTTATTGCTGGTCTTAACCAACAACAGCACCAAGCCCACTACCCATGCTTGACTCCAGGCCACAGAGATGGCACTTTATTTGAGGCATCAGTTTTCCCACAGCAGCCTCTCTAGACCTCTTCATAACCTCACACCTGAGGACCCCACTTTATACCCAGACACCAAAACTCTGCTTTTACCCACACCATTGATGTGGTTAGTGACTGTATCTCTAATACTTAAACTCCCCTTCCCAAACTTTATCTCCCCAGTTTCTCTCATATTCCTGGGAACTCATACTCTTTTTTTTTTTTTTTTTTTTAAAGATTTTATTTCATATTTTTAGAAAGAGGGGAAGGGAGAGAGGCAGAGAGGGAGAGAGACACCATTGTATGGTTGCTCCTCACCTGCCTCCAGCCACAGACCTGACTGGAGACCTGGTTTGCAACCCCGCTATGTGTCCTGGCTGGGGAATTGAACCCGCGACCCTTGGGTTTGCAGGCCAGCGCCCCATCCACCGTGCCACCAGCCAGGGCAAACACATATTCTTATATTAGGTCCCTTAGTCTTATAATACTTGTACCAGAACTATTTTTCTGATTGAATTCTGGTGCTCTCTCTATGATAGACTAAGGATGGCTGTGCATATCATAATGCGGTTTTTCATATTTTTTGTTATACCCAGGCCAACCACAAGTGAGAATAGGGCTCTCAGGCTTATAATCTCTATTTTCCCAATGGCCTATCCTTTCTCATTTCCATCTATATAGCACATATTTCAATAAATTATGCTCATCCCTTATGATGCCACCCTACTCTTGAGCTCCATGACCTGTTCCACCAATAATGGAAGTTAAATGAACTGACATGCTTTAAGATCAGTGTACTAGAAAGCTTTTGTCTTCCTTAAGGATAATAATATTGAGTCAAATGCCAAGCAGAGTATATCTCTCCTTGCCTACAAATTCTGGAAGGCAACTAAGTATGTTGAATATTAGTTTCAAGGTTTGTGCATAATCTTTGTTAGCATGCATTTCTTAAACTCCCATTGCTCTCAACTGTTGGTGAATTTTCACCTTTGCACTTATGTTTGGAAAGTATCTCAGACAAAAAGCCAATGGAATTATAGGGTTCACATGGTCTATTTCCTTTTCTCAGGAATTAGAGCTTTGTGATACTGATTAGTCAATGTTTAAAGATAATTTTTTACACGCTTTATCTAGCTTGTTCATTGTTTATGGCAGAGGTTAAGTCTGGAAAGTCCTGCACTATTAATCTATTATGTCCAGAAATAGAAGAACTTCAATTTTCTCTTAAATGAAATCTCAATGTTCTAAATCTCTGTCCTCATTATAATCACTGCTTTTTGGACACCACTCTCTGGTTTTCTCTTGCTTTACTCAACAATCATTCTAAAGCTCTTTTGTTAATTTCCAGAGCCTTCAAATGTTAGATAGAGTTCCCAGCATTTAGTTCTTGTATCATTTCTTTAGAAACCTCATCATTCAGTCTCATGACTTTAAATCTTTGGTATGTGTCAACCTTATTGGCCCACAGGATGTTGCGATATTTGGCCAAACATTATTCTGGATATACCTGTGAGGGTATTTTTAGATGAGATTAACAATGAATCCATAGATTGAGCAAAGCAGATTGTCTCCCTTAATGCAACCCTTGTCCAATCAATTGAAGAATTTCCTGAATGGAACAGTAAGACTAACAGAAATAGTTAGACCTCTTGCCTGTTTGAACTGGATCACTGGTCTTTTCTGGTCTTTGGACTTGGATTGAAGCATTGGTTCTGCTTGGGTCTCAAGCCTACTGACTTTCAGACTGGCATTTGCACCATTGGCCCTCCTGGTTCTCAGGACTTGGGACTCAGACTGGAACTATTGATACGTGTTCACTCTCCTGGGTCTCCAATTTACCAAATTCAGATCTTGGGTTTTCTCAAGTTCCATAATCATGTGATCCAATTATTCACAGTAAATCTCTTTATACACACACCCACATGTAAAATATACATGATCTACATTGAATCCTCAAATGTTGAGAATGGAGTAACATTCTATGTGATTGTTTTCATGTTATATGTTTTATATACTTTATATAGTATATGGAGAGAGAGAGAGAGATTGGGGGTTTGAAGGAGAAACCGGTTGAATTTAGGAAAAGGGATTTAATCATGTTAGTTTGGAGAGACTTATTAAATATTTATTTTATAATGCGGACAACACATTAGAAGCTAGATAAATAGGTTTTACTTATATATGCTATATATTCCAGAACAAATACAATAATAAAATGGCTATATCCCTCACACACCCCCACACAAGAGGGCTTTATGCATGTTTAAAGGTAATTATATTTTTGGAAAAGATATTCTTTACTGTAGGGTACAAAGAATAAAAATTTTATGCCTCTGTCAATCAAATTGCATATCTTAAGATCTTTCTTAAGTCTTTCTACTTTTTTTTTTTTTTAAGATTTTATTTATTATTTTTAGAGAGAGGGGAAGGAAGAGAGGCAGAGAGGGAGAGAAACATCAATGTATGGTTGCCTTTCACCTGCCTCCAGCTACAGAGCTGGCTGGAGACCTGGCTTGCAACCTGATTATGTGCTCTGGCTGGGAATTGAACCAGCAACCTTTGGGTTTGCAGGCCGGCACCTTATCCACTATGCCACCAGCCAGGGCTTAAGTCTTTCTACTTTTTATTTTTCCTCTAATACTTTGGGACCAGTTAGTTGGTGCTAGCTTATCACCACTTACTTCATAAGAAAATGTTCCCATATACTAGAGATACATTATCAGATTCCAGTTTGCACTAAGCATTTTACATGTTATTTGGGTTATTCTTTATTCTGATTGTAATTTACTCTAGGCCATGAACTTATGAGGGTCACTCTTGAATAGAAATAAACAGGGATACAAATACCAAAGGTGTACAATTTACAGATTATACTATTCTGGTTGGAAGAGCTGTGTCTGTCTATACAAGGTAAGTCCTGAATTTGTGCTGATTACTTTTCTTAATTTTAAAAAATCCATCATTTTATACAAGTTTAGAGTGAAAAACTTATCAAACACAATGCAGGTGGAAATCTAAATTACTGACCATTAATCACTGCAAATTTTGATATTGAAAGTATGCTTCAAAGTGATAGAAAAAATATTTTGAGGTAAAAATGAAAATATAAGCATTTTTAAAAAGATTTTATTCATTATTTTCAGAGAGGAGGGCAGGGAGGGAGGAAGAAAGGGAGAGAAGCATCAATGTAGGGTTGTCTTTCACTTGACTCCAGCTAAGGACCTGGCTAGAAACCTGGATTGCAACCTAGTTATGTGCCCTGGCTGGGGAATCAAACCAAAACCTGGGTTCACAGGCTGGCACTATTTCACTGAGCCATACCAGCCAGGAAATATTAGCATTGGCAATAATTATAACTTACTCTGTACAAAGTTTTATAATACCATGTACAAAGCATATGAATTGATTATATTATCTTATTTGAATCACAGGAATCTTTGAAGGAGGGTTAGTATAACCTCTCTTTCACAGATGAAGAAAAAGATGTTTAAATAAGATAAAGAACTTAAAAGCATTCAGCAATAGCAAGTTGTCAACTTGAATCTTCAGTGAAATTTCTGACTATAAGGTTTACATGATTTTTTATATGTATTTAATTTTTGAAGAGCAGAGACTATTGGACTGGTTCTGGGTTAGCCAAAAGGTTCATTTAATTTTTTTTTTACAATTGCTCTAGTAGTGCTTAGTTGTTCTTAATTTGATTCAAATCAATTTTGTTAGATTGTATTGTGACATCTGTCATATCAGCATGCATTTTTTAAAAACATGAAAATTGATGAATTTTTGTGCAGCCATTTAATATTGAAGGTGGAAGAATACATGCAATATTTTTAGCTTATTATGCTTTATTATTTTAAGAAAGATAAAAATGCAACTGAAATGCAAAAATAAAGATTTGTGCAGTGTATGCAGAAGGTGTTGTGACTTATTGAATGTGTCAAAAGTTGTTTGTTAAGTTTTTTGGTACAGTTGACTTTTGGGCCAAATAATTCTTTGCTGCAGAGCTATCTTATGCATTGGGAGATGTTTAGTAGCACCCCTGGCCTCTACCCATCAGAAGTCAATAGCAGGAGAGAGCTGACATGCAAATAAAATTATTGGTTAAAATGAAAAAATATACCCTGGCTGGTGGCACAGTGAATAAACATCAGCGTGTGAACCCAAAGGTCACTGGTTCAATTCTCAGCCAGGGCACATAACCAGGTTGCAAGCCAGGTCTCCAGCCAGATCTGTAGGTGGAGGCAGGCAAAGGGTGACCAAACATTAATGTTTCTCTCCCTCTCTGCTTCCCTCTCTTCTTCTCTCTCTAAAAATAATAAATAAAATCTTAAAAAAAAAAAAAAAAAAAAAAAAAAAAAAGGCCCTGGCTGGTAGCACAGTGGATAAGGCACCGGCCTGTGAACCCAAACGTCGCAGGTTCGATTCCCCAGCCAGGGCACATAACAAGGTTGCAAACCAGGTCTCCAGTCAGGTCTGTGGCTGGAGGCAGGTGAAAAGCAGCCATACATTGATGTCTGTCTCCCTCTCTGCCTCTCTCCCTTCCCCTCTTTCTAAAAATAATGAAATAAAATCTTTAAAAAAAAAAAAAAAAAAAGAATGCTTACCAAACCTAGTAAAGGAAATAGGCATACATACAAACCCAGGAAGCACTGAGTCCTAAACAAGATAAACCCAAAGAGACCCACACCAAGACACATAATAATGAAAATGCCAAAGGTTAAACATAAAAAAATGCATTTAGCCCTGGCTGGTGGCACAGTAGATAAGGTGCTGGCCTGCCAACCCAAAGGCCGCTGGTTTAATTCCCTAGCCAGGGCACATAGTCAGGTTGCAAGCCAGGTCTCCAGCTAGGTCCTTAGCTAGAGGCAGGTGAAAGGCAACCATGCATTGATCTCTCTCTCCCTCTCTGCCTCTCTCCCTTCCCCTCTCTCCTCTCTCTAAAAATAATAAATAAAATCTTAAAAATTACTTTAAAATATGCATTTAGTTGTCTGTAAGGGAGCTCCCATAGACTTCCAGCTGATTTCTCAATAGAAACCTTGCAGGCCAGAAGGGATTGGCACAAAATATTGAAAGTGATGAAAAGCAGGGACCTATAACCCAGATTACTCTACCCAAAAAAAAGCTATCATTTAGAATTGAAGGAAAAATAAAGAGCTTCTTAGTCATGAAAAAGCTAAAAGAGTTCATCAGTGTCAAACCAATATTACAAAAAAAGTTAGTCTTCTTTAAGAAAGACAGTTTAAGAGATAAAATATGAATAATAAAGTGGTAATAAATATATACAAACTATTACTTTAAGTGCCGATGGATTGACTGCTCTAATAAAAAGACATATAGAGGCCAAATAGGTAACAAAACAAGACTTACATACATATACTGCCTACAAGAAATTCACTTCAGATTAAAAAATACACAGAGGGGGAGAGTAAAGGGATAGAAAAAAGATATTTCATTCAAATGAAAAAAAAATTTTAAAGCTGGGGTAGCAATACTTAGACAAAATAGATTTAAAAAAACAGCAGAAAAGAGAGTTGATACGAGAATATTTTGATGTTTGTCAGATGGAAAGTAGTATGCGGCATGAGTGAAAAATGTGAAGTACACCTGGCTGGTAGCACAGTGGATAAGGTGCCGGCCTGCAAACCCAAAGGTCGCTGGTTCAATTCCCCAGCCAGGGAACAAGGTTGCAAGCCAGGTCTCCAGCCAGATCCATGGCTGGAGGCAGGTGAAAGGCAACCATACATTGATATTTCTGTTTCTCTCCCTCGCTGCCTCTCTCCCTTCCTCTCTTTATGGAATTAATAAATAAAATATTTAAAAATTAAAAAAAAAATTGTGAAGTACAAACTGGTAGTTACAGAATAATCATGGGATATAAAGTACAGCACAGGAAATATACTCAATAATATTGTAATAACCATTTATGGTGTCAGATGAGTACTAGGTTTATTGGGGTGATTATCTAATCACTAGGTTACATGACTGAAACTATTATTATATTGTATATCAATTTTATTTGGAAAATGAAAAATAATTAAAAGAACATAAGCAACCCTGTGTTCATCACAGTATTATTTACAACCACCAAGATATGGAAGCAGCCCAAGTGTTCATCAGTAGATGAGTGGACAAAACAAACATGGAACATTTACACAATATAATACTACTCAGCCATAAAAAGGATTTTACCCTTTCTGCCAACAAGAATGGACCTGAAAAACATTATGCTGAGTGAACTAAGCCAGTCAGGGAAAGACAAATACCATGTGATTTCACTCATATGTGGAATCGAATGAACAAACTGAACAAGCGAAACAGAGACAGACTCATAAATGGAGAACAGGGTGACAGCTAGTGGGGAGGAGAATGGGGTAGAGGGACTGAGCAAAAAGAAAAAAGGACTCATGGACATGGACAACAGTGTGGTGATTGTGGAATAAAAGAAGAGTATAAGGGAACTAAATGGTAATAGGAAAAACTCAATATGGATTAAATTTAAAAAGTCAAAAAAAGAAAAAAAATATTAAGGACTATGTCTTGAAATGGAGTGCCTGCCTTGTGTGAATGCAAGGTTATTCTCACCAATCAAAA
Source organism: Noctilio leporinus (assembly GCA_004026585.1). Classification (NCBI taxonomy): domain Eukaryota; kingdom Metazoa; phylum Chordata; class Mammalia; order Chiroptera; family Noctilionidae; genus Noctilio; species Noctilio leporinus. The sequence goes on along the minus strand of PVIW01003416.1, from coordinate 80,746 downwards.
GAAAACTAAAATAAAAATGGCTAGCTATGTTTAGATAATCATTGGGAGAAATCACACTAAATATTGGTTCATAATTATTTGACCATTACAATATGTTACACTGCCCTGGCCAGCGTGACTCAGGGGTTGGAACATTGCACAATAACCAAGATGTTGTGGGTTTGATCCCCAGTGGGGCATATACCTAAGTTGTGGGGTCATCCCCAGTCAGGTGTGGGCACACAACCCTGGTCCAGACATGGGAGATCCCTGATCGCGGCATTTATCTGCAGTCTAGTTGTGTAGAACAAAGGCAACCAATCAATGCTTCACTAACATCAGAATTTCTCTTTCTCCCTTCCTTTCTGTCTCTAATGAAAATGTCCTCAAGTAATACAGTAATATATATGGATATATATGAAGTCATATGTATTATATTACTATATAATACATGACCTAATATATGACTTAATATGGATATATATATATATCCATATTGTATATATGTATTACCCCCTTGTACTAGTTTACCACATTATACTTGGTGGACAAATACTATCTTAGTTACTGGTATTGATCAGAAAATGAACTTGAATTTTGCAGACAATCGACTTACTATAAGTAGGAAGATCTGTAGCAGAGCTGAATTGCTGGACAACAGTGAATTCTGAATAATTCATTTAAGTCTGTGTTATTAAAAATGCAGTATGTGTCAGTCACACAAAGCCTAGTTTTCAAGGAGGCATCCTTTTCTATTCTCCACTGTGACTTACAATACACAGAGAAATTTTTCACAAATTAAAGCTGGAATTCAAATATTTCCCTCCCTCTCTTTCTAAATTCCCTGCTAAAATATAAATTAAGTACTCAATTTTAGTCTATTAGTTGAGGGTACCTAAAATATATCCTTATCCTAAGTGTTGAAGTGCATGTCTATAAATATCTGTGTGTGTTGTGTTTACATGTGTAGGTTGAACATAAAAGTAAGTGAGTTAATGTTAATAAATGAGCACATAAGAATAGAAACTAGTTCATTTGTATAAACAAGCTTTGCTTTTTTTTTTTTTTTTTTTTTTTACTTAGCCTTAGCAATATAGATTAGAAATAAAAGCATTATTGCATAAGATACTCCTCAATTAATCATGGAGTTCGGTTACTATAAACTCACCATAAGTAAAAATATTATAAAGTTGAATATCATAGCTTAGCCTAGCCAATTTTAAGTGTTCTTGGTACACTTACATTATTCTATAATTGGGCAAAAACATCTAATATAATAAATACACTGTATAGTATCACTGCTTACCTTGGAAAAGACGAAATTCAAATTTTAAAATACATTTTCTACTGAAAGTATATAATTTTTGCACTATTGTACAGTTAAAAAGTCATTCAGTTGAACCTTTGTAAATCAGGACTCCTAGAACAATTCTTCAAAAGCCTGAGATTTAGGGAAAAGGAAAACAATGTGAATGAATGGTCAAAATCCTGGTTTACTCTGTTCCTATCTTTTTTGAAAAGAGAGTCAAAGAAATCAGAACTAAGTTGTAGGAAACAATAGTAGATCTAAATGTATCTAGTTTATAATTTGCTACAGGAGTATTGTTTTCACTGGGGAGTATTTCTAAAGCTTGGCAGTTTCCTGTCACTTCACTGACTCTTCAGAAATTCTCTCCTGCCTCATCATACCCAAGGGCTGCCTTTAGTACCATGCACCCCCTCACCCTTGCCCTGCAGCACCCTGTCTTGCTGCAGACCTGTACTGGGCGCTGGCATTCTTACTCAGCAGTTACTGGTCTTTCCCTGATGCCTAGCTATCCATGTTTCCTCACTTTGCTTCTCTACTCTGAGCAAGCAACCAGCTCATTTTCACTGTGAGGAGTTTAATAAATTGATTATGATTTTTCTCCTGATTGTTTTTTGTTTTTGTTTTTGTTTTTGTTTTTTGCCACAGCAAAGTTAAAGAAATAGAATGAAGTGAGTCAAAGATTTTCAGAAGGAGAAAGGCCTGGTAAAAATACTGAGGGCCCTGTGTGTGGATTTGGCCCCTTGACTTGTAAAACTTAGGGGTGGTATGTTGGCAGGGCTCTGGATCTAACTGTGAAGGTTTTTCTCCCCACTAACATTCTCTTCTAAAAAGAAAAGTTTTCTCTGTGTGCCTATATAGAATTATTCCTGTTTACATTAGCTCTACCTAACAAATCTTTCACCACCTTTCCTTTTGTCCAGTCCTCTTGGAGAACACACTTATTTTTATGATTGGCTGAAGCAACACTTAATTTACAGAATATTTTTATAACCCTCCCATATAGAATTTGAAAGTTCTATTTTAAATCTCCTATTATACCACATTCATGTATTTACTATAACATTTACAATATCCATATTTATTACATATGTGATAGTCCAAACTAAATTGTAAGCTCCTTAAAAATAGAAATAGCATATGATTTTTCTCTTATGGCAAGAGACAATAACACTGCCTGGCACTTAGAAGGTAGTTAATGAATGTTTGTTGTGTAAGGACTGATGATAAGTAAGAATATTTGAAAACTGGGCTCAACAAAGATACAGAGATCTTCTTGGAGAAGATTTAGGAGCCAGGAAAAAAAAATACATTTTTCAGTTAGAAAAACTAAAGGAGAGTAAAAACACACAGTTAAAATTTTTATACTTGCATTTTCTCATCTACTATTAAAGCTCAAACAAATATTTATGTGATGGTTAGACATATGGCTTACCGTAGCATTCTTCCCTGCTCTAAGTGAATGAAATAATAATAAAAAGATGATGACATCCTATGCTGAGTATTTTCCAAACAATTTTGTGACCTGGAGCCACTACCATGATCCTTATTTTACAGATAAGGAAATTAGGGCTCAGAAAGTTAAAGCAACTTATCCAAAATCATACAGCTACTAAGTGGTGGATCTAGGAATTGAAATAAATCATTCTTAACTTGGACTCTCAACTCCCAAATTATATTACCTTTGAACAGTGACGGACTGTATGCTATCTTTGCCTATTACGAACTGATGATGGTATAGGTACTTTGGGTTTTATTCTCAACAAAGCAAGACATTTATGTTTATAATTTGAATATTTGTTCATTTTTTATGTGGCATGTAGTATCCATGGAAGGGTTTGAGGTATACAGTGTCAGATTAAAGACACTGTACTCTCAGAAAACAAAACCTAAATTTTGCCTTATCAGTAATATATTCTAAATAACTGAATGTATCCCCAGCAATAACTATTTGAATTGAATTCAAGGTGTAAAATTGCACATTATTATCTAGACCAATCCTTCTCAAACTGTCAATTATAAAGGATCGGTTTTTATCTCATCACCTCCATGTTGCATGGACTGAAAAGGATCTCTTCTCAGCGCAGCTGTCACATGGTTTTCACCAGACACAAATCATCAAATGGCTTTCCCACAGGCACAACCAGTCCATTGCCAGCTCCATAAAATTAGGTCACTTACCACATTTTTTGATAGCTTTGTAATGTCAAATTGTAGAAGTTTCTAAATACTCTATTTCTGTATTTTACTTACTGGAAAACAATAACAAGCAGTTTATGGACCAACATCAATCCATAGACCACACTTTGGTCAGCAATGATTTACACAGCTGGGTGTAATCCCCTATAAGGTCATGTGACTCTTCGCACTGAAGAAATAAAATAAAATAAGACCCAACTAAGGTGTGATACTTTTTAAAATCCTTCAAATAAAAGACCAAACAACAAAATTACTACTAGTTGCCAATGTTAATAAGTTATGGTTAAAATTTTAGAAAACACAATGTAGTGGTATGAAGAACTAGTATTTTTTTTTTAAAGAGTTTATTTAAATATTTTCAGAAAGAGGGGAAGGGAATGAGGCAGAGAGGGAGAGAGACATCAATGTATGGTTGCTTTTCACCTGCCTCCAGCCACAGACCTGACTGGAGACCTGGCTTGCAACCTGGTTATGTGCCCTGGTTGGGGAATCGAACCTGCGACCTTTGGGTTTGCAGGCCGGCACCTCATCGACCGTGCTACCAGCCAGGGCCAAGAACTAGTATTTTAATAGATGTTACAGACATTTCTTTAAATTTAATTTTATTGTTAATGTATTACATCCATCCTTTTTTTCCAAGACATTTATTTTAAAGCCAAAATTTTCTTTGCTTAACATAATACTCCCTTATGCTTTTTGTGTAAAGAAGGTGACTCTGAAGAACTATTTACAAAATGACCTCCCTCAAAAAATGGAGACTGAGTGGTTTTGCCTATGAAATGAATGGAAATTAGTGGTGAAAATAAAGGAGTGCCTCTACATACCAAGAATCTGAAAACTACAAAATATTACTTATAAAATACAATTGACTGAAATATTCATTTTTTTTTTTTACATTTATGTCTGAGCTGGCAAAATAATTGCACTGAAAACAAAAATGAAATGAAAACTCAAATCCATACATAAAGGCAGATCCTAAAAGTGGTGAATACCTTAATAAAGTTTATCAATTCTTATTACTCAGTCTTGGGTTTTTTTTTTTTTTTTTTCATATATTTTCTCTTCTATAACTTTAGTTTTTATGTTTTATTATTTTTTACAGTGTTTGGATTTATGACATTGCATTTTTTTCTGTAACTTCAATATGTAGGTTGAACAGTTAATATTAAAGTGATTGAATGCTTACCATTGGTCTTTTTTAAAGGTCATACCTTCTCTATTTCTGAATTTTAAATATTTTTAAAATTTATTTATTCTTGTTATATTACAATTTCAGTCTTGGGTTTTAAAGGCCCACATGGAAAAGGACATGTGACCTTGGACCCATGTACAATGAGGAATTAGATTAAAGATGCTTGTAAAAAGCCAAAATGTTTAAAATAAAAAGATGTACCAGAAAGTGATCTTCCTACAAAGGTGGATTCAGCTGGCTAACTCAGTCTTACATTTGAGTACATAAGAAGTCATATATCTCCTGAAAATTAGGAGTGTGGTTTTCAAATTAGTACATATCACATGACCTGGAAAAGCCCATTTGAGATTTAATTTTAAATGGTCATGTGTTGATGGTAACAGCACCAATGATAAGAATATCATCCTGGGAAGGGCACTTCTCATATAGCCTATAAATATATCATGAGTTCACAATAAAAATGAAACACCAGTGGAAACAAAAATTAAGAAGAGGGGAGAGAAGGGAAAGAGAACTAAATAACAAAATATGTAGTTAGAATTTGCAAAGAAAAATTGTTGGTACGCAATTACCAATGATCCATGTCCAAAGAATTTTTACGAACAAAGATTTCTGCTACTTACAACACTAAGTAGTTTGAATTTTTATGATTAAAAGTGCTCTGCAAATTTTCAACAAGCTCTACTATGTACAAAAATGCCTTATGTGAGTGATTTTTGGAGAGAAAAATCTGAAAAAAGAGGCCAAGATCCATATATGCTTCACTGTTAATCAGAGATGGGAATAGCAATGTGAGGCCAATTAAAAGGAGAGAACTCAGTGGAAGCAGGCATTCAGATGATTGATTCTAAACCAAGGATTCTGGATCTCTCCAAAGACACCACAATCCTGATGATATATTTTTAGTGTAAATTTTCCTGGAATAAGTCTGTGCCTTCTATTACTCATTTAGAATGTATATCTTAAATTATAGGATGCATCAGGGGAAAAGTTGAAAGGGAAAGGCTGGGAACAACAGTAAAGCTGATCTCCAGGGTCCCTCCAGCTATTCAATGACATGATGTGGGGGTTGCTTTCATAGCATCATTAGAGTTTATATAAATATGCCAAGCTTTGAGTGTTTTACTATGTGTAAAATGCATACATTTTATAACTTTATGTTATATGATTATTACATTATACTGTATAATTCACCTCAATAAATTCTACAGCCTCTACTTTATTTGATGGATACTGAATGGTGAAATGAAATCTGCTTTTAAAGAAGTTACTTTAGGTTTTTTGTTTGCTTGCTTTAAAATTAGGTATCATAAAGACAACAAATAAAAACAAAAAATAACTAAAATTCTCTTAATTATAATATTTAATTCATAATCAGTGTTCCTTTATTCCCCCACCTACTTCTGTGATCATCAAGGATGAAGTTCTTAGATGTTTATATGTTTTTGTGGCATCGGAAAAGAGCTATATTCATTGGCCTCTACTTGACATAGCTTTCTTGTCCAGATTAATCTCAGCTTTTCTCTTGGCTCATGTAACAAAAATTTTGTCTCTATAGAAAAATCATATTCTTTCTTCTTAGAAGCTGCAGATAAGTCCCCCTGTTGTCCTCAGTAAGGTCATTCTAAAGACCTCTTGACACTCATCCAACTATGTACTTTTCTAGGTGTTACCTGTAACATCTATATCATCGCATTTTTGTAAATTATCGCATTTCTTGCTAACAACATCGATTTTCTTAGTTGTCCTTCAACTTCTAAGCAAGCAACTATTTGGAGATTCAGTACAAAAGTTTTGTTTTATCTGAGCTGTTTTACCTTTTGTTTCTCTACACTATCTCTCTGCCTACTTATCCTTGGGCTCTCTAACAATGGGATCAATTATATTTATTTTATCAGGTAAAAGATATAGATAGCATAGAACAAAGATAATTTCTAGAAAGCAGTTTGAAGTTTGGAAAGGGCAAAGCTTTTAATGCGCAATTAGGGAATAGCTGGACAATTATGTAGTAAATAAGGCTGAGTTAAAACATTGCTGAAGTCACTGAGAAAGGTTCTAGTGCTTTCATCCATATAGACTTAAGGTTCACGAGAAGGATAAGAAAATAAAAGTCTCAAATTAGCTGAGGGGAAAAAAACAAAAGAAGAAAGGTCTTACAATACTTTTCTGGTTTGGAACACTGGAAAAAATGCTTTAGAGGTTGTCATTTGCCAAAATGGAGTAGACAGAGTAGAATAAAAATAGAAGCATGATATATTAGATAAAGAAATATCTGAAACATACTCAGCATTAGCAAAGATGTAGAATTTTCAAAAATCCTATTAAGTATTCAAAAGTGCTAAGAGAGCTGGTGAAAGAGACAAGATAGTTTGTGGTTTGAAGACAAGGAAGGCATGGTGTTCTCCTTGCACGTGGAGACCCTGGGAGAGAGGGACTGAGGATACTGATAATAAATTCCACCAAACACTTTTGAGCTAGAAAAGACCATTTACATTTCATGGGGGCAGGAAAGATTTAGCTGGAGGGTGGGCAGTGATACTTGATCCCAAATGTTTAATGGAATATATCCATCATCACATGCTTAGGTGACAGCTGGGGAGAAATGAGGGGAAAAAAAGAGAAGAGGGGAACTCTTAATTGCTCAAATAACTTTAAAAAAGTTTGAATCAATGTATAAGTTTAAACATTGAGTTTCTAAATATTAAACAACAGTAGAATATTTAATGAGCGAAGTCAACTCAGTTAAATAAAACGAATTCACATTTTACCTCCATTTCATATTGTGTATTCAACTTTGTATTGATTTATTTCCATGCATAAATTATTTTATCTCTATCTCTGTGTGCCTAAAATTAAGAAAGAAATGTTGATGCAAATTTGATAAAAGTCTTGGTAGCTAAAGAAAAAAAAATCTGTCTTCTAAATATTTTAAACAATTGTGGAACTTTTAGCTTATATTCTCATATGGATATGACCCAAATAGAGTACATTGGCAGCTTTCACATAAAGTGTCAATGTATTCTTTAAACAATGATTATATAAACAAATATGACAGCAGCCTAAAAGTACTAAACTGTGATACATTACAATTTTTTCTAGAGGTGAATAGCATTAGAGAATTCCAGCATGTTCTCTTACTACTAAGTTAATGTCATAAGCACTAAAACATCTGATCTGAACAAGAGACACGTATAACCTGTGCAAGAAATTCTTGCTCAGAAAAGGCAGTGCAGAACATGAGGAATAAGACAAATTGTCTTTTTGCAATGGACTATTAGCTTTAGTGAGACCTATAACACTGCCTACATTCTTTCTAAACAAAAACTTTTTTTTTTTTTTAACTTCTATCTATCCATTATTGTCTTGAATCTCCTTAGCCTTGATCAGTTTGCTTTTTTGAATGTGGGAAAATTTTAAAATTCTCCTCTACATGTGGCAGAGGTTGTAGTCTACCATCATGCAAATATATATAATACAGTAGTAGCTGGTTGAATTAATGCATATTAATATGGAACAGAAAAAAATAAAACATGTTACTCCAGTCTCTGAATTTATATTTGCTTTGCTTTGTGATCTTAAAATAAATGAGATTGTTGGTCACCACTAGTCATGTACAATGAGTGACCACTTGAGATGTACAACATGAGACTAATCAACTGAAATATTGATTTTAATTCATTTAAATTTAAAGAGAAATGGAAGCAGTGTGAAATGTTTTCCCATGAAGTATAATTTTATTATTTTGGTTGGGATACATTTTACTTTAAATATTGCATTATGTAAGATAGCACTTTTATATTATAGTATGTGTTCAATAAATGTATCATTTCTAGTATCACATATAACCAGATGGTTTCTAGTGTTACATGTAATCATATAACCCATTATTAACTGATTAATTTAGTTCAAATTATTATTTGTAGATTTTTTACTATTAAAATAATAAAAAAAGTTATTTCAATATACATAAGTTATAGTGATACATAAATATATATCATCATTTTCTATATCTATTGCTGTGTAATAAGTTACTCCAAAATGTAGTTGACTAAAATAATAGCTACTTACTCAATAATCATTTAAAATGTAAATAGATTAAATAATTCAATAAAAAAAAACATAAGGTACTAAGTGGGATAATTAATCAAGACCCAAAGAATATAAGACACACAGACACTGAAAGTAAAGGATAGAAAATGATTAATTGTAAAGGAAATAAACAAAAAGCTGGGCAATATTTATATCATGCACAATAGAGTTTAAAACAAATCCAGGCCCTGGCTGGTGGCTCAGTGGATAGGCACAGGCCTGCAAACCCAAAGGTTTCTGGTTTGATGCCCAGTCAGGGCACATAGCCAGGTCTCCAGCCAGTTCCAGAGCTGGAGGCAGGCGAAAGGCAACCATACATTGATGTTTCTCTCCCTTCCTTCCTTCTCTCTAAAAATAATGAATAAAATATTTTTTAAAAGATCCAGTAACAACAGATACAAATGCCATTACATAAAGATAAAGGGATCAATCCAACAAGAGGCTATAACCCTTGTAAACATTTATACACCCAATTTAAGATCACCTAAAAATATGATGCAAATATTTTCAGATATAAAGGGAGAGATTGACAGCAATACAGTCATAGTAGGGGAATTAACACTTCATTGACATCAATGGGCATAGAGCTTCTTTCTGACATATAATGAAAATGAAAACAATGGCCTTATATGACACAATGGACCAAATAAACATAATTAATATAATCATAATATATTTCCCCAAAAGTGCAGAATATACATTTTTAAAAAATGCACATAGAGCATTTCCAGGACAGACCACATATTGGCCAAAAAACAAGACTCAATGATTTTTTAAAAATTTAAATCATTCCAAGCATCTTTTCCAAACACAATGGTATGAAACTAGATATCAATTATAAAAAAATAAAATAAAACCTCAGAAACATAAAATACACATAAAGCCTAAATAATATGTTACTAAACAAGGAATGAGTTAACTATGAAATCAAGAAAGTAATAAAAAGATACCTTGAGACAAATAAAAGTAAAAACACAATCCAAAATCTATGAGACCCAGCAAAAGCAGTCCAAAGAGGGGATTTCATAGCAAAATAGACCAACCTTCTGAAAAAAGAAAAATATCAATCAATCTAATCTTATACCCAAAGGAAATAGAACAACAAACCCAAACTGAGCAGACAGAAATTATAAAGATCAAAAGAAAATAAACAAAATAGAATCTAAAACAAAACAAAAACATCAATAAACCCAAGACCTGGTTCTTTGAAAAGATAAACAAGATTGATAAATCTTGAACCAGATTTATCAAGAAAAAAAGAAGATCCAAATAAATAAAATCAGAAATGAAAGAGGAGAAATAACAACTGAGAACTCAAAAATAGAAAGGATTATTTAAAAAACACTATGAATAATTATATGTCAACAAATTGGACAATCTGGAAAAAAATGGATAAATTCCTAGAAACACCCAATCTTCCAAGACTGACTCAAAAAAAAAAAAAAAAAAGAAGAAGAAGAAGAAAGAAAATCTAAATAGAATGATTACAACCGATGAAATCAAAGCAATAATAAAAAAATTTCCACCAAATAAAGTCTTGGACTAGTTTGCTTCACAGGTGAATTTTACCAAACATTCAAAAACTAACACCTAATTTTTCTTAAACCATTCTGAAAAAAATCAAGAGGAAGAAAAACTGCAAAGCTCAATTTATGAGGTCAGCATTATCCTTAGTCTGAAACCAGATACAGCCACCACATACACAAAAAAGAAAATTATAGGCCAATATCCTGATAAACATAGATGCAGAAATCCTCAACAAAATACTACCAAACCCAATATAGCAATACATTAAAACGGCTATACACCATGTTCAAATCCATGTTCAAATGCAATTTATTTCTGAGCTGCAAGGCTTGTTCAATATCTACAGATCAATTAATATGATATACCACATAAACAAAATGAAGACCAAAAATCATATGATCATATTAATAGATGCAACAAAAACCTTTGATGAAATCCAGCACCCATTTATGATAAAAACTCTCAGCAGCCCTGGCTGGTGGCTCAGTGGATTAGGTGCAGGCCTGCAAACCCAAAAGTCACAGGTTCAATTCCCCAGCCAGGACACATAATGAGGTTGCAAGCCAAGTCTCCAGCCAAGTCTGTAGCTGGAGGCAGGTGAAAAAGGCAACCATACATTGATTTCTGTCTCTCTCTCTCTCTCTCTGCCTCTCTCCCTTCCCCAATCTCTAAACATAATAAATAAAAAATATATATTAAAAAAATTAAAAAAAAGTAATGTATCTTAAAAAAAATACTCTCAGCAAATAGGAATAGAGAGCACATACTTCAGCATACTAAAGGCCATATATGACAAACTTGCAGCTATAATTACACTCAAAAGGAAAAAACTAATTGCATTTTCCCTTAAGATCAGGAAAAAGACAGGGATATCCACTTTCATTACTTTTATTTTATTTTATTGTTGTTGTATTACATCCATCCCCTTTTTACTCCCTTCTGTCCCCTTCCCCACCACCCACTCCCCAACAAAGTCAATCCCACTTGTTGTCCATGTCCATGGTTCTTCCATATCAGTTTCTTACTAAACTGCTTCCCTTCTTTGCCTCCTTCTCCCTGCTTCCCCTGCTCCCCTTCCCCCTGCCCACTAAAGGTCTACTCACTGTATTCTTGTATCTGGTTCTGTTTTGCTTGTTGTTTGTTTTATTCATTATTGTCCTGTAATGGGTGAGATTGCATGGTATTTGTCTTTCACTGACTGGCTTATTTCACTAAGCATAATACTCTCCAGTTCCATTCATGTTGTTGCAAAGGGTAGGAGTTCCTTTTTTCTTTCTACTGTGTAGTATTCCATTGTGTAAATGTACCAAAGTTTTTTGATCCAAGCATTCATTGATGGGCACCTAGGCTGTTTCCAGCAGCCTGGAACTATTGTAAATAACGCTATTGTAAATAGCGCTGATATGAACATGGGGGTACATAGGTTCTTATGAATTGGTGTTTCAGGATTCTTCAGGTATAGTCCTAGTCATCATTCTTATTCAACATAATGCTGGCAGTCCCAACCACAGGAATCAAACAAGAAGATATTTTAAAAACTATCCAAATTTGAAAAGATAAAACAGTCATCATTTGCAGATAGCATGATGCTGTACATAGAGAAAACTATAGATTCTACAAAAAAAAAAATTTACTAGAACTGATAAATGAATGCAATAAAGAAACAGGATATAAAATAAATATTCAGAAATTTGTTACATTTGTATACACTAAAAATGAACTACCGGAAAGAGAAACTAAAACAATCCAATTTACAATTGCCTCATAAGAAAAATAGGAATAAATTTAGCCAATTAGGTAAAATACCTCTACTTATAAAAGTATAAGACATTGAAAAATAAATTTTAAAAGATACTAATAAATGAAAACATATATTGTGCTTATGGAAGGAAGAATTAACATCATTGAAATGTCAATTCTTCCCAAAGCAATCTATAGATTCGTCATAATTCCTATCAAAATACCAATGAACTTTTTCCACAGAAGAACAAAGTGGGAAGTATTACCCTACCTAATACCAAATATTACTACAAAGCCATGGTAATCAAAACAGCATGGTATTAGCATAAAAATAAACACATAGATCAATGGAGCAAAATAGAGAGCAATACACCCACATCTATGTGGTCAATTAATCTATGGCATAGAAAACAAAAACATACAATGAAGTAAAAATAGTCTATTCAATAAATGGTATTTGGGAACTGGACTGATTCATGCAAAAAAAAAAAAAAAAAAGTAGACCACCTTCCTACACCATATATAAGAATAAACACAAAACAAACTAAAGACTTAAATGTAAGTTCTGAAATCATGAAAATCCTAGAAGAAAACCCAGGTAGTAAAATCTCAGACATTATCTTGGCAATATTTGTTCTACCACATCTCCTTGAGTGAGAGAAGCAAACAAAAATATACAAATGTGACTTCCTTAAACTAAGACATTTTTGCATGGCAAGAAAAAACAATAAATATAAAAAACAAGCTACTAAATGGGAGAATATATTCACCAAATCATACATTTGATAAGGGGTCAATATTCAAAATTTGTAAAGAATTGATAAAATTCAACACCAAAAAACCAAACAACCCAATTAAAAAGTGGACTACAAACCTGAATGGACACTTCTCTAAAGGCACACACAGATGGCCAATAGACATATGAAAAGAGGCTCAACATCACTAATCATCAGAGAAATGCAAATTAAAACTATGAGACACCACCTCACATTTGTCAGAAAGGCTATCATCAATAAGTTAACAAATAGCAAGTGTTGGAGAGGATATCAAGAGAAGGGGAACCCTGATGCACTATTGATGGGAATACAGCCACTTATAGAAAACAGTGCTGAGATTCTTTAAAAAATTTAAAATGCCCATGTCCTATGACTCAGGAATTCCACTCTGGATATATTTCCTAAGAACCCCTAACATTACTTTGAAAGAATACATGCACCCCCATGTTCATTGGAACATTATTTACAATAGCCAAGATATTAAAGCTGCCCATCTGTAGCCAAGTGAATTTAAAAACTGTGGTACATGTATATGACAGACTATTACTCAGCCATAAAAGCTATGAAATCTTACCATTTGCATTAATATGAATGGACTCAGGGGGTATTATGCTAATTGAAATATGCCAGAGACATAAAATACCATATCATTTCACTTACATGTGGAATCTAGATAACAAAATAAATGAACAAGTAAAATAGAAAAAGACATAGATACAGAAAACAGAATGAAAGGGGCTGTAGGAGATGGGAGTTGGGAGCATGGTGACACAAGGTTAAGGAATGAAGAAGTACTAATTGATCATTATGAAACAGGGATATAAGGTAAAGCATAAGGACTATAGTCAACAATACTGTGGTGACTGTTGATGGTACCAGGTGGACACTTGAATTATTGGAGAAGACACTCTCTGAAGTAGCTGAATGTTCATTAGTTGTGATGTACATCAGAAACTACGACAAAATAGTGTTGACTCCAAACTGAAAAAATAGAATAACAATAATGATGACAGCAGCTACTTATTATCAGCTACTGATTATTATTAAAATCCACAGTTTCTTTGGCCCAAGTCCTATGGCAGAGTCCGGCTGGGCACCACTGACTCTAGATCACTCACAAACATGTTGGGTAGGGTTTTAGTCATTTCAGTATTTTACCAGCACTATCTTTTTATTCTAAGCTCACTTACATAAATATTGTCACTGACTGTTGGCCCAAGACAATATATGTTTGACCAGGAAGGCCATTCTATGTATAGGGAGTTTGAGTCTTTCAGAACAAGAGCTCTGAAAGAAATACAGACACAAATATACACACACACAAAAACACACTCAGAAATACAGACAGAGACACATTATGTATGATATAGTATTGGAATTATAATCAAATAGGAAAAAAATTGTGACAAAAGATGTCAAAAACCTATACATTGCTGAGAGAAATTAAAGAAGACCTGAGTAATAAAGAAATATATTGTGTTTATGGGTTAAAGACTGAATATGTTTAAGGTATCATTTCTCCCTAATTTGAACTATATATTGAATGCAATACCAACCACAATCTCATTGGGTTTAAGTGTATGTATTAACCAACTCCTGCTAAAATACATATGTAAATACAAACAGCCTAAAAAATCAAAGATACTTTTGAAAAAAAAAAACATTGGAAAACTTTATTATACAGCTACAGTAATCAAGATAGTATGTTATTGATATACAGATAGAAAAATAACTCAGTAGAAGAGAATATTTATTCTGGAAATAGAACTTCATGTATATGGTGAAATATGAGAAGAGAGGAGCAGACTAAGAAGGCATTAATATGATGCCAAAAAACAATCTAGATTGGAAGACACCATTGTAGGCTAAAAGAGAAGTTGTAAAAAAGGTCCAGTGAATTCTAATTCTGAAGGTTGTTCTTACTGGTTTAGGCAACTAACAAGTTCTGATTAGTAGCAGGAAGTACAACCTTAAGATCTTTCCTAACTTGTTGGCACACTAAGCCAGGATGAATTAAATAGGTCATCCTCCGTAAATCTCTTGGGAGACACTTAATGTGGCAGTCGCATCCATCGGGAATAAGGATAGACCAGATATATGAATGATTGGCTCCCTGCTTTAAAAATACCCAACAAACTCCAGAAGCTATGTTGAAAGGTTACTCAGTACAGTGAGATTGACCTTACTGTCTAGCACTACAGCACAGAGTACCTGAATTTCCTCATTATGCCATATCCCAAGAGGGTGTGAGCAGAATATGTCCCACACAAGACAAAAATAGAGTTCTGTTCTTTTTCACTCAAGCTTTTCCATTATTGAGCATCTTATTATTTAATTTAGGTAACACAGAGAACAAAACAGCAGAATGATCTTAAACCTAATAGGAGACTTAATTGTACCTGTGCCTTACATAAGATTTAGAAATAAGAAGAATTGAAAGTACAGTGGTCATTAGTGAAATAGGAACAAAAGAAAATATATATTTGTTGACATTTTCATCGTTTGGTCACATTGGATCAGTTGGAAGTGTTTTTAGTGCATTGGCTATGATATAATGAATTTACTTAATAAATAATGATAGTTATAAAATATTAGTTTTCTATATAATACAAGCTAAAATTATTAAAATTAAATCAATTTACACATAACAGATTAATTCTCACATTTTTTAAAAACACTCCTATATTTCAGGATTGTGATAAAAGAGTAGTAAAGTAAAATTGATATTTCAGATTTTATATATAATCTTGGTTTGGGTACTCTGTTAATTGAAATCATCTGATGATAAAATGTGAGCATTCCTCCCACAACAAGGCTGCAACAGTCATGACTTACCTCTGACCTCTATTATTTGAGAAACTAAACCTAGCCCTATGTCCTGAAGCTGAAAAAAAATAGGACACTGATGCATGAATATGTGGTAAATTTTTTAAAGTATGCATTGACTCTTGGGAAATATATTCTCTGCATTGGAGAGAAAAAATAAGAAAAAAAGAGAAAGCCAAACATTCCTCTTTTTGCTCCTATGAGTTGTCAATGCACAGCAGTCTTAGCAATGTCCCTTATGACACTATTTTAGCTAGTTTCTATTTTTAAAGTCCTACTATGCCTCTGAAACAGACTGGCTGCTACATTGGTAAAAATATTCTTATTACCTCTTCTCTGCTTCCTGAATATCCATGATAAGCAAGCTTTTGACTCTGTAACAATTAACATTTTCTCATTTTTATCTTATAAAATTCAGTCTCTACTTTTAAACAAGCAAACAAAGCTTCAAAGACAAATTCTTTTTCCAGCTATTGTGTATCATTAAACATAAACTGCCTTGAGTAGCCCTTACTTTTAGCCATAAATATTTTCATATTTCTAGAGAAATTTCTCCCTTAAGTCATATTTTATCTTCACGTAAGGTGCCCCATCACAATTATGTGAACCCCTGTAACCTAGGTAATAATAACCTCATGTGCTAGATTAAATACACTGGGATTTTGAAACAATGATAGGGTTTTAGAATAAACTGGCAGCACAGGGATTTGTAAACAGGTTTTGTTTGGTTCACACAGTACTTCTTTGTTAAATTTAGTTAATATTTTAAAAACAGATGACTTAATGTGAAAATCTGCATTTTTAGTGTCTCCTTAGAAATTAAATATCTCACAACTGCATGTGAGAATTCCTGTCTGGCAATTGTTAATAGAGTTACTTCCTCAGTGTATAAATATGATGCTCTTTCTAGTTTTTTTTCTTTCATGAAGCAGCTTCATTCATTGTGATTTTTAAAAAATTAATTTATCATTGTATTACAGTTGTTCCAATTTCCCCCCATTGCTCTCCCCTGCCCTGCTGGTGCCCACTCCCACAGTCAATCCCAACCCTGTTGTCCAAATTCATGGGTCATTTATACTTTTCCTTGACTAAACTATTTCCCTTCTTTCCCCCTTTCTCTTCCTCCCTCTTTCCCTCTGGTCACTGTCAGCCTGTGTTCCTTGTTTCCATGTCTCTGGTTCTATTTTGCTTGTTCGCTTGTTTTGTTCATTAGTTTCCTGTATTAGGTGAGATCATATGGTATTTGTCTAGCTTGTTTCACTAAGCATAATACTCTCCAGATCCCTCCATGCTATCACAAAAGATAGGAGCTCCTTCTTTCTTTCTGCTGTGTAGTATTCCATTGTGTAATGGTACCACAGTTGTTTGACCCATTAACCCACTGATGGGCACTTAGGCTGTTTCCAGCACTTGGCTATTGTAAATAGCGCTGCTATGAACATAGGGGTGCATACGTTCCTCTGAGTTGGTGTTTCAGGGTTCTTCGGGTATAATCTAGGAGTGGAATCACTGTATCAAAAGGCAGTTCCATTTTTAGAGGAAACTCCATACTATATTCAACAGTGGCTTCACCAATCTGCATTTCCACCAACAGTGCCCTAGGGTTCCCTTTTCTTCACATCCTCCCCTGCACTTGTTGTTTGTTGATTTGTTGATGATGGCCATTCTGATATGTGTGAGGTGATATCTCATTGTGGTTTTAATTTGCATATCTTGATGGGATGTTGGACATTCTTTCATCATTGTGTTCTTTACCTGACTCTCATTGGCTACAGTTTCTGGAGGCTCTAAAGAAAATCTCCAAGGTGTTGGAGAATTAGAGAGCTAATACAGTACATCATGTGCTAATTACCCCTTTGAACATGTAACCCACTAAAAAAGAGAGAGAATTCAGAAGCAAAGGTTAACATTTCAGCTTGAGTTTTAATAAAAAGTTTTTAAAGGATGTGGCTTTCAATGTGTGTGCAAATGTGTTTGCATGTTTCCACCACATTAATCATATTCCTGATATAGACCATGGAATAGCCCATGCAAAGGTCTAAAGAATAAACTCACATAAGACCCTTGCTTCATATTGGTCTCAGGCAGAGGGGAGAAAAGAAGACTAATTTTCAGGGTTTTCATTTTATATTAACTCTGTCAAAAAATAAAATTAAAAATCTTGGACAATGAATGTCAGACTCTTGCCAACTACCAATTAGCAATTTATTTCTTTCCCAAAGAGTAGGAATGGTGTGAAGAGAGGCCATGTGGAGAGGGCACTCCATATGGAAACATGAGTCAAGGAGAATGGTCTTTACTAAAATTAGTATTTCCTACTAAAATAATAAATGGGATATGAATCTTCATAACAGGGCTCTGTGAGAGTGGGTAGTGATTGACATAAACTAGAAAAGGGTAAAGGCAGTGATATAAAAAGATACTGGCAGAGACTCCTGGATGCCTATAAAATACTCTCTTTTTTTTAATTCTTTTACAAATTTAAGTACTTTTTGTTTTAGCTGGGCATATTGCAATGCAAGTAAAAAGCCAATTTGCCTCTCACTCTTTGATCTTGTGAGGCTGGTCACTGATGTATACATGGGTATGTTTTCCTACAAGGATGGAAGAAGCACAGACCTTTCCAACCCTTGTTTCACTTCTTATTGTTTGAAATAGAAACAAAAAGGCTGAAACTTCAATAGCCACCTTGGACCAAGACAGAGAAGCAGTAGGTTGAAGAGAATACAGCTTTCTTGTGCCCAGAGAACCATCATGCCAGAGCTATAGTAATCTACAGAATTATTTCACATGAGGGAGAAAAATATTTATTTGATTTAAGCCATTGTTACTTAAGATTCTGTTTCATGAAGCTAACTAGTAAACTTCCATATGAAGCAAATTATTCCAGTGAAAGATATCATGATTGACAGCAGAAGGATGTTTTATGTTATTGCTCTGTGTATAGTCAAATCATCAACTACTTAATATGTCTGTTAAAAATAACAATTCAAGCCCTGCCTAGTGGTACAGTGGATGGGGTGCTGGCCTGTGAATCCAAGGGTCACTGGTTCAATTCCCAGTCAGTGCACATAACTAGGTTGCAAGCCAGGTCTCCAGCCAGCTCTGTAGCTTGAGGCAGGTGAAAGGCAACCATACATTGATGTCTCTCTCCCTCTCTGCCTCTCTCCCTTCCCCTCTCTCTGAAAAAATAATAAATAAAATCTTAAAAAACAAAAATAAAAAACAATTCTCCAAAGCCCTAGCTGGTATGGCTCAAAGTGGATTGAACACCAGCCTGCAAATCCAAGTGTCACTGGTTTCATTCCCAGCCAGGGCACATACCCAGGTTGCAAACCAGGTCCCCAGCTGGAGGCAGGTGAAAGGCAACCATACATTGATGTTTCTCTACTTTTCTTCCTCCCTTCCTTCCCCTTTCTCTAAAAATAATTTTTACTTTTAAAAAGTAGAAATGTTAAACCAATTTAAAAAATTATCCAGTTGCATACTTAATAACAGATTGATTGTTTTTCCTAAGGTTTGCAGGACTTTCAGTAAAACTGCTTTTCATGTTTTAACTGTAGCTTTCTTATTGTGCATAGAGATGCAATTCATAGAATAGAGATGTGATTCTAAGATCCACTCAAAACTATTTAATAAATAATAATATTTTCCAAGAAAGTTCTATGAACTTGAGATCTAACAGCTAAAAGAAATACAGCTTTTATTCTATTGCAAGTAATAACACAATGAATAAGAGACAATAGTAAACAAAATAGCAAGTGATATGGATAAAAGATAAAGGAGAAAAAAGGAAACTGTAAAGGTATAGGGTGGATTTGTTTTGAGAAGCCTCTTTGAGAAATTGAGATTTGAATAAAGACTTAATAAAGATGAGTGAGCAAGCCATGTAGAAGTGCAAAACTTGAGATAGGAACATGTCTGGAATGTTTAAGGAACAATCTGTTAAATGCAGTGAACATGGGGAAATGCAGTGTGAGGCAAAGTCAGAGAGGGATAAGAAAATTTTTTTAAATTTAATTTTATTGTTGTTGTATTACATCCATCCCCTTTTTGCTCCCCTCTGTCCCCCTCCCCACCCACCCATTCCCTCCCAAAGTCCATCCCACCTGTTGTCCATGTCCATGGTTCCTGTATACTAGGTTCTTGTCTAAACTGCTCCCCTTCCTTGCCTCTTCCTCCCCCTTCCCCCTAACCCTCTTCCTCCTGACCACTGAAGGCCTATTCACTGTATTCATATATTTGGTTCCATTTTGCTTGTTGTTAGTTTTGTTCATTATTGTCCTGTAATGGGTGAGATTATATGGTATTTGTCCTTCACTGACTGGCTTATTTCACTAAGCATAATTCTTTTCTAGTTCCATCCATGTTGTTGCAAAAGTTAGGAGTTCCTTCTTTCTTTCTGCTGTGTAGTATTCCATTGGGTAAATGTACCAAAGTTTTTTGATCCAATCATCCACTGATGGACACAGGCTGTTTCCAGCACTTGGCTATTGTAAATAGCACTGCTATGAACATAGGTGTACATAGGTTCTTATGAACTGGTGTTTCAGGATAAGAAATTTTGCTTTGATACTAGATTAAATAGGTTAAACAGGCTTTGAAAAAACAAACACTGAGAAATAAAATATTGACTCTATGAATAAGAACAGAAAATTGCTTAAAAAGCAAAATTCACAAAGAAAAATTATAGAAAATTAGCAATATGGCTGAAAATACAAATGCAATCAAAATATGGAAGGTAAATTTGGGGATATTTTCCAAAATATCAAATAAAAATCTAAGAGATACAAATTTTAAAAGAATGGATAAACAAGCAAAAATCAATCTAGGAAATCTAATATCTACTTAATAGTATACCCTCAAAAATATAATGGAAAATAAGAGAAAGCTTGAGAACTGAAGAACAAATTTTCAAAGTGAAGTGACATACTTCATAAAAATATTCAACAAAGGACAAAATGAAGACCATACACAAAGTGAAAGTCATATACAAAAGATCTAGCATCAAAATAATATTAGATCTTCCACCAGCAAATCTTGGCACTAGAAGACAATGGAATATGCATATAGTTGATAGGCTGATTTGTGTGATAAACTCACAGATACCAATTGCTCATGCAGGAATTTTAATTCCATCTCATGATTCAGCCCAATCTGGAATGGCAGTGTTCGGGAGCCTAGGTACTTTCATATAGTATTCCTGGTATCATCCAGAGACTTAGAAAACCCTCCACATCAGGTGTAATTCAAGAGGGAGAATATGGCAATTCATGATGAGATTGTAAGGGCCAGGGTTGGAAAGGTCACTTAATCCCAGGCATATAGTCCCTTCTGATTGCAAAGAAGGCCCAGAGGAAAATGAAACTGTGTGTCTGTGCCAAAGAATCCCTCCAAAAGTCTAAGGAAATATGATTCTAAACTAGAACCCATCAGCTATCAACTCTGAAATTATATTAAAGAATTCTTTAGACATGTGAGATTCCATTTTACCATAATTGTGTAACTCCTCAAGAAATTGGGGAAAGCACTGACCTGTGTGGTTCAGTGGGTTAAGCATCATCCCGCAAAGCAAAGGGTCATTCAATTCCCAGGCAGAGCTCATGCCAGGGTTGTGCCCAGTCCCTGATTAGGGGCATCTATGGGGAAACTGATCGGTGTCTCTCTCCCTCTTTTTCTCCCTACCTTCCCTCTCTCTAAAATCAAATAAATAAACTATTCAAGAAATTGGTTGAAGTCTAACAATTTGAACAATTTAATCAAGGACTAGAAATCAGAATGTTTGAGGAAAATATTGAAGAGAAACCCTAGGCTCACAAGAATGGGAGATTTCAAGATAGCATGTGTGAGTCAGGCTTAGAGAAAAACCAGTACGTAAAGGAGAACAGAGGGCTTAGAATGGATATACCTGAATCAGGAAATAAAATTGAAAGATTAGTAACGTATTTACACTTATTGATAGGGGATTTCTGTTTTCCTGCGGGCAAAAAGTTTGGGGATGTATTAGTGATGCTTTAATGAAAAACTAAGCAAATAAAAAGGACCAATATTGTAGCAAAACATAAAATAAAATTTTGTGCAACAAATGGTGCAGTTATAATAAAATATATGGCTTAGTTATTAATTAAAATTATATAATCTTAATAGTTAAACACAGCATTGTTACAAACACAATGATATAAATACAGCATAGTGGGTGGGGAAGCATACAAGCATGCATGAGGAGGTATTCAAGAAAGCTAATTTATCACAACTAAAACTATTATCTTTAAATATGTATTAAAAAATACAGAGCTTTCAGAAAGAAAAAAAAAAAAAAAAAAACCTTAAAAGACCTGGACTCTGTGACCTCTGGGGAGCAGGATGTAGGTTTGTTGAGAGGTAAAGAAGCTGCTGCTAGATTTTCTTAAGAGTCCTGTCAAGCTATGATTGTAGGAAGGGAGAGATGTGCCCCATTGACAAGTATTTGCCACCCCTGTAGAGCTTTACAATTTAGGGTATATGCAAAAAAAAAAAAAAAAAAAGATTAATATTGTAATTAAACTGGGAAAGGAGACTTAGGAGGAATTTATTTGACTTCAGTAGATTTTATTTATAACTGCATGAGTAAAAGTCAATGCCTAACACATAAAATCAGGAAGTGAGAAACTATATTTCAGTTAGCAGATTACTAGATTTATTGCTAGGATGACTAAAGAGGGTGAAAACATATACAACTTACACATACATTTAACTAGGGAAATAGAACGAAGAAACATTCACAAATGAACTATTATGGACCATTAGAAACACAGCAAATGTTAAATAATTGATTTTAACAAGTATATATCTTGGAAATCAGCCTAACTTAAGAAGAGCAAAGATATTAAAAATATTCTTAAATATTCCAAAAAAAATTAAAAGCCTGATGTGAAAGTGATTTAATTACTTACAAATATAAATCAAATATAAAATAAGGTGACTATTCCTTGATTTTCCAGAGCCCATCATGATCTCCAACACCATGCAGAACATTTCCTAGAGCAGCACTCCTCAAACCATCTGTGTTAAAGGAACACTCTTCTCCCTCATTGGACACAGATCCTTCCAATACAATAAAATGAATTTGTAGAGAAATAGCATATTCTTGAATGACACAGCAATATCAAATTTCTATCAAAGTTTCCAAATGCTTCCTCATACTTACTGTCAGCATTTACACCAATAATGTGCAGATTGGGACCAAGTGTAGGCTGCACTTTGAATAGCACTGCCTTTGAATGTGGTCTCCAATCCTCCCCACACTGCCTCATCTTCACAGGGACAGGTGCCCTTCAGTTTTCAGCCGTATTATATAGCATGACAAAAGTCAGAAATCTCATGCCTCTTAAGTCTACGTTGCAGTTTTGCCATCTGGGTCTTAGACATATCATTGTCTGTGCATGAGTCTCATAAAACACCTTATGTAGAAAGCTCATTTAAATTATTTCTCTTTCTTTTCTTGACTTAGGCTTGGAATATAAGGTCCAGGTAAGACTTGTCACCAACCTGCCATCTCCAATTCTCTGTCTATCATACTTCCCTCTGAGACACTTCCCCAAAGAACAGCTTTCCCTCACTTATGAACTCATAAAAATAGATAATCGGGAGTCACTGATCCCCCAGTATATAAGAATTTTATGTTCATTTGAGACTCTTTCTTCATGCGATTTCAACTCAATGTATGACACTTTAGGTATTATGTTAGCCATTATTTGAAAAAGTACAGATTGTGGGTTATTTTGCCATTCTTTTCCATGTAGAAAAGAGATTGCATCTATGTTTACTAAGAGCCAAGGTCTCTGCTGAGTGCTTTACCAAGATCATCTTCTCACATTCTCAAGCAACTTTGTAAAATGGCACAAGCATCATTTCCATTTTATAAATGAGGGTACTGATACTTAAAAAATTAGTAACTTGACTAATGGTACTTATTCAGTTATTAGTAAGGCTGAAATAATCAGTGTTGCTTAGAAAAACAGGAATAAGAAAAAATAACACATAATCATGATATAAAATAATGTTTAAAAGTTAATACAAGAACATAGGTTTCTTAATTAGGTGGGGATATGTGGACTTACATGGAACACACTCTTCTATATCAAAAGCCAGCTTTAAAAAAATAAAAGGAAACAAACATTTATTTTGAGCAGTAGCACAATGTTTGCTTACCTGACAGTTTCATCTAATTCCCTGGCAGTGACTGAATAGTCTGAAAGGAGAGCACATGTTAGGAGTAGCTTCGTGACTGTTTTCCTCTATTTCAGGAACACAACCTACTTGCTTGACCTGTGACTTTAATTCCAGCCACATTCTGTTTCCACTTATACATTATCAGCTCAGGCATTAAAAGGGAAGTGTGTATAAGGAGCTCATGCCTCCAAAGATATTGGTTTGCTTGTCAATTTTAGTTTTACAACTGGTTTCACTTTCATGTCTACTGCACAGACTTCTGATACCTGTGAACCAAACCCACTGGCTTTGGGTTCTGGAAATTCTGGAGATGTTGACTAGACTGTCCTTCCTTCCAGATTCTGGTCTTTTATAGCCAGTGTTTTCCTCTGAACCCCCCGCCTCAGCTAGTAGTTATACATGTTAATAAGATTGGTTTCTATTCCCTCCAGCTGGCTTGTAAATAAGCATCTCAAATATGGCCAGAAGTACTGTATATTTGTTTGTTTTCCCCGCTCAGTGCCCTTACCAACTTCAGCTAACAGAGCAGCTGATTCTTCATAAAGGAGAACATTTCACATGGGTTGAGAGAGGGCTGACTGCATTATTCACAGCACATGCACTGCACTCATTTAAGAAAAAGGCCTCCAATTCAGGCTGAACTGAGTCTTCATTGGGATGCATTAGCCTGAGCTCTTTTCTGAGGTAGTTCTTGGATTGCCAATGCCTTCCCTCCCACCAGTTAGACAGGGATGAGGTCATTGGAGACATTCTTTGGATCCTGTTTCTACACAATCCTGAGTATATGTATGTCAGCATTTCTTTAAACTAAATTAGATTGAGTAGAATTGTTTTACTTGCAATCGAAGTATTTCTGGTTAATCATTAACCTAACTAAAAACTTCACTGTGATCACTGAGACTCTAAATTTTGTGACTCCTAGATCTGTAGCACTTCCATGACCACTTGAAATCAACTGTACACTTTTTTTTTCCATGATTCTGTATTCTCTCTAACATTCTGGTTTGACCAGACTTCCTGTCCTGAACTTCTGAAGCTATTCTGTCTAACATTAGATCTAATATGAAAAATGGTGAAAAAAACTTCATGAAGCCTTCCGTTGTGAACATTAATAACAGATTTTCTAATAGGACTCAACATTAGTGTAGTAAGTCTGAAATTAAAGCACTTAACTTATACACATACACACATTGATGCCAAGTTCATTATTCACAATTACTTCTAGAACATAATCACCATGATAATGTTGAGAGAAAAGAATTCTTGGGAACAAAATAAGTGCAAACATCAATATCCACAATCAATAAAAATAACTGGTTTAAGTGAATAAGAAATAAAGTATAATAGAAATAAAATAATTGAATAACATATATACTATTATATAAAATGTTAAGGAATAATTTATATGCTTAACTTTAAAGAGGAACTATAATGTGCTTTCAATTAACACCCTTATCAGGATGCTTAATCTATGGTTTTTGATTATGGTTTAGCAAAAGATTTTAGGAATTTTCTTAGAATCACACCTTATGGTAAAGCATCTTTAATCCATTATCTTTTATTCACTAATTATGTTTGCCTGCTACCAACTGGATAAAGGATATCTGTGGAGAGTTTTCTCTCTCTCTTTTTTTATTTTTTATTGCTTTATGAAATAATAAGCCCAAACAATTGAAAGTCAACAACTGGAATTATTATGGAGGAGATTTTAATCTTGCAGCTGAAATTATCAATGCTGCTCAAAGGAGATATGACCTTGCCAGGTCAAGTCTTGCCAAAGGTCAAATGTGGAAAGAAAAATAAGGAAGGGATGCAAAGTCACCTCATATGAGATCATTGTTGAAGGCTAAGAGGTTTAGAGGATCAAGATATAAAAGATATTGGAATGCTACAATTTAAGATGGTTGAATATAAGGAAAGGATTTTAAACAGAGAATAAAGAATTAGCTGTAACCATTAAGGTAACAATCAAGTAAGGTTTAGAATAGACACACTATGCTTATTTTGAAAATAAGATTAATACTAATATTAAAAATTCAGCAAGAACAAATATGCAATCAAGACATAAAGTTAAGTATGAAATAACTCAGAAGAAAGACATGCTTTGTTTATGATTACTCATTAACTTTGTGGTTATAAAACATAATTTTAGAAAGATTAACACATAATTGGCCACTATGTAGATGTAAGACTGATAATACAAAAATAGAATAAAACATAGATATTTTAAAGAATAGGTAATAGAAAGGCTTTATGTTTTATTCTACATCAAAACATATATATGTGTGTGTGTGTGTGTGTGTGTGTGTGTGTGTGTGTATAAAATAAGAAACTGGAAAGCAAAGCACAACATAAATGCAAACCACTATATTATTATACTTTGAAGTCCTTATATGTGAATATACTTGTTCATCACACATAACCAATGTCTTGCGTTATTTTCTTTTTTAAGTGGAAAAGGGGTATTTGAAAGAATTAAAATGAAAGTTATAAATATAGTCTATACCCTCATATACATTTTGAGTAGCACTGTTGAAAAATGGCTAAAAGCAAGTAATCAACAAAGGCTTAGAAGGTAATGAAAGTCTAAAAAAGAAAAAATCAGTGAATAAAAGATGGATATTAAAAAGATTTAAATTTTGTACCAACTACTGAGTTAAAACCAAAAGCATATAGATTTTATATATTATGATCATAGAATGCCTCAGAAAATGTGGGATTGAATTTTTCTTTTTTGAAAAGATTTTTTAAATTTATTTTTAGAGAGAAAGGAAGGAAGGGCTAAAGAGAGGAGAGAAACATTGATTGGTTGTCTCTTGCAAAAGCTCCCAACTAGGGATCTGGCCCACAATCCAGGGATGTGCCCTGACTGGGAATCGAACCTGCAAACTTTTGGTCTGCAGGGTGATAACCAACTCACTGAGCAGCAACAGTCAGGGTGGATTGAATTTTTCAATTATTCGTGTTCATATATTCTAATACCTTTATATACCACTTATATAATATACTAGACTCCAGATAATACCTTTTGGTCCACAGAAGAATGTGCATTATACAACACCAGGAACATACATTAATTTTCAATTATGATGCAAATTCTGACAGATTAATCCAGGTTGCATACTGACTTGGAAGATAAGGTGAATCATTGTGCAAATGGTTGTAAACCAGGGGAACCAGCAGGCAAAGAGTGGAGGGTGGGGATGTAGTGAAACTGCAAGGTGGTATATTAGAAACTACTTTCAGTGTTACTTACTGTAATCTTTATGTATGGTTGATAGAGTGACGATTCATTCTTATAGGATAAACTAAAGAAATGATGTGAGAATTTTTACTTTCATTAAAGAGCATGATGAAAGGAAGTAAATATTTAAATATGTCTTACAAGGCTACTTTTAGACAAGCACAGTGCTACATGTAGGAAAGACAAGATTTTAAAAATATAGTGTTTATCCTCCTGGAACTTCTGGGCTCTTAGTTCATGCTGCCATAACACAATACCAGACTGCGGGGAGGGGCTTTAATAACATTTATTCATTCATCACATTTCTGGAAGCTAGGAAGTCTAAGGTCAAGGTGGCAGCTTGAGGACTTTTTTTCTTGGCTTCCAAAGGCCACCTTCTGGCTGTATCGGTAAGTGATCTTTCTTCTGTGCTCAAGCTGAGAAAGAACAAACCCTATAGGTCTTTTATAAGAGGATGTCCTGAAAGTATCGAGCCAATGTCAGTATAATTAAAAGTTTTCATGATTGATACTTTCGGGACAGACTTTCATTGTGTCCTGTCAGGCGAGGGCCTAACCCCCATGATCTCATGTAACCTAATTATGGTCCAAAGGCACCATCTCCAAATACCATCACATTGAACGGTGAGACTTCAAGATATGAATTATGTGGGGAAGGGGAAACCAGTCCATACACAGTATGGGCTAAAGAAGATAGAGATCATGAACTCACAGATTGGTGAGTAATCACAAAATGGACAAACTAGGAAACCTTCCAGGTCATGAAATAAAAGATTATGAAAATCTCAGTAGCTCCAACGTGCCTTCCAACTACAACCACACTGTCCATCTAAAAGCAACCATTATTTTAGTGTCTAACCACAGTTATTAGCTTTTTTTTTTCCTCATTGCCAATTTACTCAAACCCCAAGCAGTAAATTCTAAATATATACAGTTAACATTAAAGCTGTCAGAAGATTACAACTAGAAGTCAAAGGGGACAAGGGCCTAAAGAAATGGCTTCATTTACCATTTCTCACAGCTATGGCATACTGCAGCGTAAGGGCATAAAGCAAAGTCAGCCAAGGGGAAGGGTGCTAGACCAAAAATCTAGAGGAAATCAGGTGCAAGTTTCTGAATCTTTCCCCAGTGGACTTAGCTGGGATGCACTCAATTCTTCCAACAGTTTGTATGAAATGTGATCTACCAGGGAAGCTCACCTGAGCCCAAATGCCAAAGATGTTAATTGAAGGCCAGTCTTCTAGGTACTTTTTACCTACCATGCACCAAAAGTCAAGCTCCTGCAAGGCAAGCATAAACCACATACATGGTTTGTACAGAGGTTAGCACAGGGAGTCATTCTTTTCATTTAAGGAATAGTGCATTTAATTAGTTTTGCTTATTTGAAAAAATTACATAATGCAATTATATAATACATATTTTGTGCCTGGCTTTTCTTCATTAACAACAAATGTTATTCATCTAGATTGCTGCCATAGTGACATTTCATTTATTTTCATGGCTATAAAGTAGTTCATGGTGTAAAGTAGTACACTATATTTACCCAATTTTACTTTTGGTGGTCATTCATTGTTCCCCCAACTCTTGGCTATAACATGTAGTGTCATTTGTGAGCTTTTCGTATATATGCATTAGGATGTAGATACACATATTTCTAATAGGTATGCACCTAGGAATGGAATTACTGAGTCAGACTATATGTGAGTATTCACATTTGTTAATACCACCACACAGTTTCTACAGTGGTAATACAGATGTAAACCCCTATCAACAGGGTAGGAGAGTTCCAACTGTACATCTTTGTTAGTACATGGTGCAGTTAGTCTGACTTACTTTAACCATTCTAGTATGCATGCAGTCTAACTGTGAATTTATTTTGCATTTCCCTGTACAATTTATAATGTATTTTTTGTATTTGTTATCTGGGGATTTTAAAAATTAATTTTTAACAGTTATTTATATATTCTGAATATACATAACTTGACAATTATATATGTTGCAAATATATTCTTTCACCCTGTAGCTTGTGTTTTACTCTCTTAATAGTAATTTTTAATTAACAGAGCACCTTAATTTTAATATCTCTGTATTATCAATCTTTTCCTTTATTGTTAAAAATAATTTGTTTTCTGTTTAAGAAATATTCACCTATACCAAAGTCATAAATATGTTTCATACGGTAGTTTCTAATAGCTTTATACTTTATCTCTTATATGAAAATATAATTTAATAAAAAGAATTTATAATTATAATAATACATCACACCTAAAATTTTTGTTTATGATGTTAAAAAGGGTTAAAATTTATTATTTTCTCAATGGGAATTCCAAATGAACAAACCTCGTTTATCCAGTAGACAATCTTTTTTCTACTGCTCTAAAGCACTGTCTTGTTATGAGTCAAGTGGCTTTATATGTTTTGGGTTATTTCTGAATTCCCTAGTCTGTGCTGGTGGCCTATTTATCTATATTTCCACCCCTACCTTACAATGTCTTAATTACTAGAGCTTAATAAAATAACAGTTCTTGCAATCTTGTAGAGCAAATTTTAAAATTTGCTGTACTTCCAGTTTGTTTTGCCTATTTTGGCTATTTGCACTTTCATATACATTTTAGGATCTTATGATTTCTAAAAAATAAACATCTGGTGTTTTTATTGCTATTTCATTGAATATGGATCAATTTGAAGAAAATCAATGTTTTTATTTATGACTATAACCTCTTCTCATCTTTAATCTCTCAAAAATATTCTGTGTGTTTCTGTGTAACATTTCTGTACAAGTTTTGTGAAACATAGTATTATTATGTATTAATGTTTTTTTGGTGCTATTGCAAATAATTACAATTTTATACATGATTATGGTTGGAATATAGAAACACAAATGATTTTGTTACAGAATTTATAGCCAAAGACTATTTTAAATTTAGATGTTAATTCCAACAATTTCTTCAAGTGATTCTTTGAGATTCTCTATATGTGTATATTATAATCTGGAAATAATATATTTATTTCTTCATTTTGAATACTTTTATCATTGTCTTTCATGATATGTTGCACTGTTTACAATCTTTAGTACATATTGGAATAGAAATTTTGATAGTGACAATATTATATTTTTGATTTCATGTGGATATATTGCTACAAGCACTTTTTAAAGTACCCTTTATATAAGAAAATATCTGTTTCTAGTTTACTAATAGTTTTTGGTAGCTGGGGGTTTTTTTTTTGTTTGTTTTTATTTATTTTTTTTTTTTGGCATCTTTTGAGATGATCTTATGATTTTTCTCCTTTATTCTGTTAATGTGATGCATCATATTGGTTAGCAATTATCTACCCAACTTTGCATTCATAGGATGAATTCAACTTGGTTATTATATGTCCCTGTACATCAATAGATTTCTTTAAAAAGAATTAAGGCAGCCCTGGCTGGTAGCACAGTGATTAAGACACCGACCTGTGAACCCAAAGGTCGCAGGTTCGATTCCCCAGCCAGAGCACATAATCAGGTTGCAAACCAGGTCTCCAGTCAGGTCTGTGGCTGGAGGCAGGTGAAAGGCAACCATACATTGATGTCTCTCTCCCTCTCTGCCTCTCTCCCTTTCCCTCTTTCTAAAAATAATGAAATAAAATCTTGAAAAAAAAAGAATTAAGAGAAATTGGTGTATCTTTTCCCATTCTTGAAAAAAAAATGTTGACCTTGTAAAGACAAATTGGAAATTGCTCTCTCTGATTTTTAAATGGAGTAGTTTACATACAATTCTATTACTACTTCTAAATAACTTTCAGAATTCACTACAGAGATAAACATAGTCCATAGCTATTCTTGGAATATGGTTCTTACTTAGAGCTCCAGCTAATTTAATAGCTATAGGACCACAGCTTTCATTTTTTTCACTTTTCTTATGTCAATTTTGGTATATTGTAATTTTTTAAGAGGAAGACCATCAATTTCATCTATATTTTCTATTTATTTGGAAAAAGTTGTTCTTCAAGTTATTATTTTAACACCTGTATTTAATGTTTTAGTGGCATCTTCTTTTTCATTTCTGACAAGCTAATTGTTCTCCCCACGTATTCTTGATCAGGCTAAACAAGTTTATCAGTTTTATGGGTATTTTCATAGACCCAGTTTGGACATTCTTCATCTTCTCTGTATTGCTTTCCTTCTAGCTTATTACTTTTCACTATTACTGTCATTATCCCTCCTTTCTATGACCTCTATGTTTAACCTGCTGTTGTTTATTAACATCTTGAAATGACTGATATTAGAGTATTGATTATAGTATTTTTAATAGTATAAAAGTTTTATTGCTATAACAAAATATATGCAATATAGTTCTACTAAGTATGTTTCCAGCTGCTTCTAACTAGTTTTGCTAGGCCATATTTTGAATTATCAATTATCTCAAACAATTCTCTAATTTACATTTTTATTTCATTTTTGATCCATGGTTATGTGTCAGTTGGTTGCCTAATTTAAAAATATTTGTTGATATTCTTTTTATCTATTTCTTTGCATTTATTTTTAATTTTTAAAAAGATTTTATTTTTTTACTTGTAGAGAGAGGGGAAGGCAGAGAGAAAGAGAGGAAGAGAGAGACATCAATATATGGTTGCCTTTCACCTGCCTCCAGTAACAGACCTGAAGGCCTGGTTTGCAACCCAGATATGTGCCCTGACTGGAAATCAAATCAGTGACCTTTGGGTTCACAGGCCAGCACTCTTCCACTAACCAGGGCCCTGTGTTTATTTTTTACTTAATACTATTGTACTATGGAAAGGACACATTCTGTAAATTTCAATTATGTACATGAAATTTTATAACTATTTCTTCTTTGAATTTTTCCTTGTCATTATGAAATACCCCTTTTTAGATCAAGTAATGTTTGCTTTAAAGTCTGTTTTGTCTTATATTCTTCTGGATTTTATTTGCATGATACATTTTATCTTTTTTTTTTCTTTTACTTTTAATATTTTTGTACATTTAAATTTGTTTAATAAAATGCACTTTATTTACATTTATGTTGACATTTATATTTTATTTATTCATTTATAGTACTAGGTGTTATATTTGTTTTCCTGAAATCCAGTTTGATAATCTTTCTGTTAGAACAAGGGTTGGAAAATATTTTCTGTAAAAGGTCAGAGAGTCAAGGTTTTAAACTTTGTGGTCCAGGTCCACTGTGTGTCACAATTACTCAACTCTGCCATTGTAGTGTAAAGCAGCCACAGAAAATACATAAATGAATGAATGTCAGCCCTGCTGGTGGCTCAGTAGGTAAGCCTGTGAACCCAAAAGTCACTGGTTCAATTCTCAGCCAGGGCACATAACCAGGTTGAAGCCAGGTCTCCAGCCAGGTCCTCAACTGGAGGCAGGTGAAGAAAGGCAACCATACATTGATGTCTCTCTCCCTCTCTGCCTCCCTCCCTGCCCTTCTCTCTAAAAATAATGAATAAAATATTTTTAAAAATTATAAAGGAATGAATGTGAATGTGTTCTAATGAAGCTTTGTATATTTTTTAAAAAGCCAACAAGCCAGTTTCAGTCTGCAGAATCTAATATTCCCACCCCTTTTAAAAAGTATTAATTAAACTTATATTGTTTATTTTATATGATAGGTTAGAGGTTAAATCTAACATTTTATTTGTTCTGTCTTTGTCCTACTTGTTATTCATTTATTTTTATTTTTTCTTTATTTGCTCATTAAGAATTTTTAATCATTCAGTTTTTACATTATACTTTCTGCTACTATACTTTAAATGTTTTGCTGGGAATTATAACATGCATCTTTGAGACTTCTCAGACTCCTATATAAATTAGTTCTTTGTTACTTCCTAGACAATCTTAGGACTCTCTCTACCTCTTGCCTCTTCTTTGGTTTATTGTCACATACAGGGGTGGGTAAAAGTAGGTTTACATTTGTGAGTATGTGAAATAGAAGTTATTGTATTATCACTTATTAGTATTACAACTATAAACCTACTTTTCCCCACTCCTATATTGAGTCTATGTATTTTTCTCTAAAAGATATTATTATTATGTTTATATGTCCACAATTTAAGTTAAGTCACATTATTTCACTCTATATTTCTTCTCTACAATCCTTATAAAATTCCATAGTTTAATACTGGAAAACTTTATTTTGCCCTAATACAGGTGGTAAGGAGCATCCGATACATATACATTGGTTCAGTTTTGTTTTGGGTTTTTTTTTTCATCTAAAATTATGACAACTACCTCAGTTAATTTCCCTTTCCAGCTAACATTTGATGGCTTCAAAAAGGTTTCATTTTTAATGTGTTGTAAAATTTTATACTTTATAGAGGGGGTACAGGGAGTGTTGGTCTACAGCAAGCTAATGTAACATAACCAAACTTTCGTTTTATTTTTCTCTTTTTGTGTCCACATAATCTTCTTTTTCTCACTAAACGTAGATGGAGGAAAGCAAATTCACAGCAACATCTCTCCCATGTCCAGAAAACACTGAAATTGATAACATACGTTTCATGTTACATTTTTTGTTTTATTTTTAATACTAGCAGGATACTGGAATCCTGTTTATGTTTAGGTCTTGTAGTTTTCTTCATGTAAGCTCTCTTAATGTTCTATTACAATCTTTTAGATTGTTATGCATTAACGTTCCTTCCCACAGTCACACCCATTTAAAGGAGCAGGCACCTTCTTAATGGATTATTGAATTGCTTATTTGGCCACTTAGTCATAATATGAAATGCCTGTAATTTCACTTTGCAAAGCAGACCCAATTACTTCAACTACAATTAATCAGAATAAATCCACATATTCTGCTAGGAAGCCTTTCAACTATAAGACATTAAGAAATAACTCTCTTCTCCATCTCATATTTTCCATGAAGTATCTTGAAATTTTAATTTAATAAAGATATTTCTAACCAAGATACTTTTTTTCTACCTATGTTATTTCTCTTCTTTTACTCTTTAATTGCATAGTTTAATTGCCTTACAATTTCTTTTGTATAAAATAAAAGTAAGTTTCTATGTACTTTTTCTCTCATCACTTATTACAATTTTAAGGTCATCTATGATTAATTTTACCCATAATTTTATGGACATGAGCTAAGGGGGTTCATTGCCAAAGGGAATAGGGGGTCCTAGGTGGAGGGGAAGTCAAGGGACAACTGTAATAGCAAAATCAATAAAATATATTTTAAAAATTAAAAAACAATAATATAGGACATTACACAAATGTTATCATCTTTCATACAAATATCCCAAGGTCCTTTACCATGTGTACCTAGTAAATGTGTAAACAAAGGCATAGGCAAGGTGATTCAACTTGCTTAGAGCCACATAGGGGCAGACTGCATAATACCATGAATGCTAGATCAGTTTATTGGTTAATCAGTGTGAACTGTGTCCCATATAGATTGAGGCGGTGACTCTTTGGAAGGAAAATGCATCATATTCTCTTGTGAAGTTTTTAAACAAATGCATTCAGTGTCCTTACCCCTCAGATACTGTAATTTGGTACATGTGGATTATTAAAGAGCTCTGCAAATGATCGGAATGCACAGGTACATAAGAAACACTACTTTAATCACTGAAGGATAAAGAGGAAATGAAACGACTCAGTAAAGTTGAAAAATACACTTAAAAGTTTATAGAATAATGTAATTAAAAACTGAATTGTCTGGCAGAGTGTAAGAACAGTTTCATCAGGAAGATTAGGATCCATCTGTACCTTCAAGAATAAGTTGGATATGCAGAGCTGGTAGGAATACCTGCAATGAGGAAAATTTTAGATTATGAACAACAGCACAGAGGCAGAAATCATTATTGTTAGGTAATTAGTGCAAAGAACAAGCCAGTCACCTCAAAGCACAAACTGTTTCTATCTTCTTCTCTGCTTTCTACACAATATTATCACCTACTGAACAAATATATAAATAAATGAATGAACCAGTCAATCTATCAATAATGAGAGTGACATGTTCTCATGATGGAAAGTGGAAAATAGGTATGCATATTTAGAACAGGATCCAATTAGGGATGACCTTGAAAGCCATCAAAGGAGTTAAAACAGGGGCCAATAAATAAAAAAGAATTTGAGCTAGATTTATGAAGGGATCACAAACATGAACTATCAGGCTCCACACTTGAAGAGAAGCCTGTTGAAAATGTGTTGACGTTATACAGGCATGCAACAGCCAAAGTCTTGCACTGTTGTCATAAAATAAAAATAAAGCATACCCACCAAATAAAGAGTGATTGTGTAGTGGTGAAAATTTTTTCAAAGCAGATGTGAAATTTTATATAATTATAATTTTTGATTGTTCAGTTTAATAATACAAGTTAGAAAATTTCATGATTTGTTAGCCTTTAAATTGCACTTGTCCTCCGAGTCATTTCTCTCCTATTCTTTCTTCATCCTCTCATACCTACCCCCTTATTTGGGGAGCTTTCCTCCTTAAATATATTTAGCTAAAAACATTAAGTACTAAAATTTCTGGGTGCTGAAATTTTGGTTATAATTGGCATTGCATTTTCAAATTTTTAAAAAATAATCAATTTAGACTTTAATGTTTTAGAATTGAAATACCCTCAGTATAGTGAGAGTGAAAGTACAAAATTGAAATATGAAAATATCATTTAAAAAAAGACAAGACATGTTAATACTCTTAGATATTTGTTTATGCATACAATGTCCATATAAGGTAATTTAACCAGAAATTTGTGGTCTATTATCTAAAACATTTTTAATCTGAATATTTTATAATTGTTGTATTCAGATGCATTTTAGAGATTATTTCTTCATGCATGTTTAACCTTTCATAAAACTCTAATGACAATATGAGTTAATGTGTATATTTGCAGAATTACAGGTATTTCATAAGGGGAGAATATATGAAATAGTGACCATACGGTTACAGTATACAATATTTCTAGCAAGTAGAATGAAAGCTATGAGTCAAGTCTGAAAAACATAATCAGTAGAACTTCAATTGATGATACTGTAAAAGAAAGAAAAGAAATCTAAGCTACAGAGTATTCCCAACCCACAATTACCTGAAGCATGACTGAGGAAACTCTAAGACAAGAAAAGAAAAAAAATACAGTCCATCTCCATAGATAATTAGATACTCAAAGGAGTCCCATTTGTTCTTTCAGGCCATAGGGGAATGATGCAACTAATTCAAGGAATTACTGTCCATCCTAATGGACTAAATGGGTGCAGAGAGGATGTATTGCATCCGCTTTGTATTACCAGGAAGTTTCAACTACAGTGAAAATCTATTCAAGAAGAGAACAGAAAACTTGTATTATAGGTTAGAGAGGCTGGAAGCAACACAATTTTTTTTTTTTTTTTTTTTCTGAAGAAGGCTAAAACTATAATGTCAAATGTGTAATTAATCCTGGATTTTAATGGGCTGAAACAGTCTTAGGAAGGAGATATTAGGAATTTCCCATGGACTAAAATCTACCTATAAAAAGCTGAACTGCATCCGTGTTCACTAGTTATGCTTGGCACCACCACCTTACACTTGTTTTGACACCATCCATGATTTAAACAATCAACCTTTCAAAATCCATGGTTACTCAAAAACTCAGTTTTCTGTCTACTAATGCCGATGTACCTAGTCTTAGATGAGATGGGGGAAATTGTTTGGGGTACAAGAGCTACCTTAGCTTGAACATTTGCATGTTTGTGTACAGGTAAGTACAGGCATCTATCAAGGATCCAACCAAAGCGGAAGAAGAGCATTTAAATCATGCACGGATCTTAGAGACAGAGAGAGACATCTACTGGTCCATTTATTACAAATCCCAAGCACCTCCCCCTCCACAGTAATTAAGGTAACGGTTTTCTCTTTTTATAGCTGACAGCCAAGAGCATAATTAGAGTCTAATAAAACACGGAGAAGTCACAAATGCAAAGTGGAATAAACAGTAAACAGTGAGCGAAGAGCGGATTCAGGAGTGTGATGGCTGGGTCATGCCTTAGATAAACTGTGTTCACATTGACACTGTCACGCTCTCCGCAGCCCCAAGTGTGCTGGTAGCCGGGGCAGACAGACAGCTCGAATTAATCCCAAGAGGAGCGCATGACAGGCGAGTGAAGCAGACAATTAGAATGAAGGAGGAAATTGGAAATGGCAAAGGTGTGAACATATGTCAAATTACAACTAAATGATAAATTACAATTCTGTCATTGGAATAAGCGGTAATTAAGAAAGATTTCAGCTATCCCTCTTGAAAAAAAAGAGAGAGAGAATCCCATTTCCCCCCTCCCCCAACCCAGTTTAGATTTGTTTGCTGGATTGTTTCCATCCATCTCACACATGGGGCTGGGTCTTCCTGACTTTGGGGCTGCATTATTTGTGTGCATTAAGGATAATTCCTTTCTTCCCTCTTCCCCATTTTCCGGGCTGGCAGAATGATAGTGTCAAAATGAACAGGAAGCTGATAGTATCTGATATAAAAACCTGCACTGAGGTTTAAGGGGGAAAATGAGGGTTGCTGCTGAAGCTGCTGCTGCACTCTAATTATTTTAAACAAGCACTGCACAGTCCAACTGACAATTAGGAAAGTCTGCTTTATGGCTTGGGGGATTCATACGACACCTCATAATCTCCGTATACACATCCTTTTCGTTTAGACAGTAATGAACGTGGGTGGGGTTCTTGGCAGTTTTTGGCCACTTAACCACAATTTAAAACAGCTGTGTAATTATGAGATTTTTGAACCCAACCTCTAATTCCAATTTAGAGTTTGTAGCACCTGTAGTTGGTTACAGCCTCTAGGACCAAAACAGGGAGATGACAAGCAGAAACACAGTGCTGGCGCTAGCAAGAGCAGCTCCAGAGAGGGCTCCTGGTCCCACGGGGCCGCCGCCTTCCAGGACACGGATGAGGAAGGAATCTCACAAAGACAAATTCACGTATAAACATGAGATGCTGTGTGCAGGAACTTGCTCTTCAGCAGAGACTCATCTTCAACTTTTAAAAAAGCAGACATGTCTCTGACTTATAGAAAGTACCCTTGCAAACTCTTTAGAAGAGACAAAATAATAATAATAACGTGACAATGGAAAGGGTTCTACAAGTCCTGGTGCCAAGGTGATTATCTTTAGTGAGCAGGTTTCACAACAGAATTTTATTTGATGATCATTTTCTACCTATCATTTGGTAAAAGTTGACCATTTTGGAAATGCAGCCACAGTCACAATAATAGGAATAACAGTAATTTATGTGAGGATTTGGACTGAAATGAGTTTTCTTAGCATGGTAAGCAAAATATCCACCTCATGTTATTCTAAGATTTAGAAGATAAGCTCTCTCTAAATTTCCTCTGCATTATACATGCTTTTGCAAGTGCTTATAACATTAAATGGCTATAGCCCTACATTTATAGAATGACTAAATATAATTCTTTAGTGTCTAAAAATGGAGATTGAAATAGTGAAAGTTGCTCTTAGAACATTGGCAGATACTTACATCATTCTTTTGTCCTCACCCTCCCTGACAGGGCAAAAAGAGACAAATATCCAAAAAGCTAAATAAATTTCTCTAAGAGGTCAGAAGCTCCAATGATCTTCTGGGATAAATCGATTTCTAGCAGCTGTAGTCAGATATTGTAATTCAAGGCCTTGAAAGCTTAATTGGGGAAGCATGTTAAAAGTTAAAGGGCCAGAGTCATGTTAATTACATGAGGTTTTCTTTTTTAGAAGTTTCTTCTGTTTTTTTTTGTTTTGTTTTGTTTTGTTTTGTTTTTTAAGGACTTTATTCATTATTTTCAGAGAGAAGGGCATGGAAGGAGGATGAAAGGGAGAGAAGCATCAATGCATGGCTGCCCCTCACCTGCCTCCAGCCAAGGAACCAGCTGGAGACCCGGCCTGCAACCTGGCCATGTGCCCTGACTGGAGAATCAAACCAGCGACCCTGGGTTTGCAGGCTGGCACCTTATTCACTGAGCCACACCAGCCAGGGCTGTTTTATTAAAGATTTTATTTATCATTTTTAGGGAGAGGGGAAGGGAAAGAGACAACAATGTATGGTTGCCTTTCACCTACCTCCAGCTACAGACCTGGCTGAAGACCTGGCTTGCAACCTGGGAGGTTTTCTTTGTAGGAAAAAAACTGCTCAGCACAATACCATCCTTACTCTTTCTTATGTAAGGTATGTTTCTCTACCACATTTCTATATTTTGAAAAGGTTTACTTAAAAAATAATTTGTATAGTCACCCATACACTTTACAAGTAATAAAGCTTGAAGAGTTCATTTATTATATTCTCAATTAAGAAGCCCCTGACATTATATGCCAGAACTTCAGAAGGGTCCAAACATGGAACGAACTAAGAGATGGATTTCAATTCTCCCTTCTCTTATAGAGGATAAGGGAAACAGACTTAAAATTATTGCTCAAATATTGTTTTCTTCCCAGACGTAGTTCTTTTAAGAAGCATGACTATAGAAGAGTAGACTGAAAACATATTACACTTTTACTTCATCAAGGGAAAATACTCACAAAATATAATCTGATAAAATATAATTATTCATTAGATATAAGTAACAAATTATCTATATAATAAAAGTTGAATGGAGAATGATGTCAGTCTTTAGATAGTTTACTTTGTAAATATAGAAAAAAGAAAATCTGAGCTTTTGAAATTATTTCCCATACATCATCCCACATTCATTTTCAAGAGACAGTTATCATGTGTGTATTAAAGCTAAAGATATTAAATATCTTTTCTCAAAATTAATAGTAGATCATAAGCTCATTCCATGAAATGGAAATGTCATATATAAAGTTGGCTTCTCAAAATTATGTTCTTTTAATAGAACCTTAAATTTTCATATTTGCCACATTTGTTAACTTTCTAAAAAGAAGATTTTGT
Source organism: Noctilio leporinus (assembly GCA_004026585.1). NCBI lineage: Eukaryota > Metazoa > Chordata > Mammalia > Chiroptera > Noctilionidae > Noctilio > Noctilio leporinus. Next base: position 40,780 of record PVIW01003416.1, on the reverse strand, counting down.
TGGTAAAATAATTTTGTTATTTTAGAGAGACCTTTTCCCAACAATTGTCAATCTATAGTATACATAATATCTGAGTAGGCACAGAAGTCTTCGTTTTGGACAAGCATTCCAGGTAGAGTTCATGCAGACAGACCTAGGTTCCTCACATAAAGCTTTCACTTTGCTTAGGGCTGGAAAGTCATTAGTATCAGAGTGAATACTAGAGCAAGATAGTTGGGAAGAGACCAGACTTCTGACATCCTGTCAAGTTTTTTTAGCTATGAAATTATACTCTTGAATAGATTACTGACGTATAAATTAACACGACCAAACCATGTTTCTAATGTCTGTTTTTAATTCTATGCTTAAAATGAGGGGAAAAAATGATAATGATGATTAAGCTAAGCACATTATTTTCACTGCAGATTTTTAAAAAATATTTTATTTTTTTTTTTTTAGAGAGAGGGGAGGGCAGAGAGGCAGAGAGGGAGAGAAACATCAATGTATGGTTGCCTTTCACCTGCCTCCAGTTATGGACCTGGTTGGAGACCTGGCTTGCAACCTAATTATGTGCCCTGGCTGGGAATCCAACCAGCAACCTTTGGGTTCGCAGGCCGGCACCTTATCCACTGTGCCACCAGCCAGGGATCACTGCAGATTTTAATGCCAAGTCTTTAGCAATTAAAAGACACATGTAATAATAAAAGTCATAAGTAGGGAGTAACTGTTTTTAGTCTATATGGAATACTGAAGAATAATAAAATACAGAACTATGTAAAACTTTATTAAAGATTAGGTCAAAAGTATCTATAGTTCATAATGTATTCATTTAAATACATGGTTTTCCTAAAATATTAAACTCTTAAATTTTAAATTTGTCTTGTACAACTTTTGCTACTCTTAAATTTTTAATTGTTTTATAATAAGGTAATGATATTTCAGATATAAGTGTACCTTGAATACATTCTAAATATCATGATGAAATATCATTCTGTGGCCAATAGCCAATAAACAAGGTAAAATATTCTACAAATATAATTTCAAGATATTTGACTGCAGCCTTATTCAAAAAATTAAGGCTATATGAGATAATAGAAAAAATTATATATATATGTATGTATGTATGTATGTATGTATGTGTATATATATATATATATATATATATATATATATATATAAAATCTGTTCCTGCTTCTTTACACAGAACTCATAAAACCCTTTCATTTTTCCAGTGATAAGAGTACTAGGAGCATCTCTTGTTCTAATGTTTAGTCTTTGACCTCAGTTCCTGGCACAGAGTTCCTAAATCCCTTGGGATTTCCAGGGTGATAACAGTGTCTCTTGTTCTAATGAGCTGACTCATAGTGGGATCCTAGATGTGAAATGGTCAGGAGAAAAAAACAAACCATTTTAGAAGCTTGAAATTTTGAGCCCCAGCCCCATTTTTCAGAGAGGGAAGAAGGGCTTGAAATGGAGACAACCATGAATCATGCCTATTTAATGAAGCTCCATAAAAATTCCAGCCCTGGCTGGTGACACAGGGCATAAGGCACTGGCCTGCAACCCAGGAGGCAGGTGAAAGGCAACCATACATTGATGTTTCTCTCCCTCTCTGCCTCTCTCTCTTCCCCTCTCTCTAAAAATAATAAAAATATTTTTAAAAATTCCAAAAGTCCAGGTTTCATAAAGCTTCTGGGTAGGTAAACATATGCATGTGCTGGGAGGTTGGTGTTCCTGGAAAAGGATATGGATGCTCTTGAGCTCTCTTCACATACCTTGCCCTACATACCTCTTCCAACTGGATGTTAAACTGTATCTTTCACATATTCTTTCATGATAAACTTGTAAATAGTAAGTAAACTCTTCTAAGTTATCAGCCACTCCAGCAAATTAATTGGCCCTGAGGAGTAGTTAATAGAGACTGCAATCTGCGGCTAGTCAATCAGAAGCGTAGGTAACAACCTGGACTTGCATTTGATGTCAAGAGTTGGGGGTAGTCTTGCGAAACCTGATTACTGACTTGAGTTAAGCTGTAGGAAAACCAGCTGGTGTCACAGAATTGCTTGGTGTGGGAAGGATACACATCTACTGTCAGCAGTGGGGTAGCAGCATGAGAATAAAGAAAAAGCACAGTTTTCCAAACAGGGTGCTTTAGCAAAAAGATGATGAATTGCCACTTTAAGTCTTGACAGAAGAACAGGTACTAGAATTTTCCTTGCACCAGAAGAAAAACAATCTATAAAACTGAAAAAAAAAAAAAATATATATATATATATATATATATATATATATATATAGTAGCAGTTTGCAGGCATTAAACAATAGGCAATGCAAAATATGAACTTTTAGATAATAATTGTAATACCTGTGGCTTCTGTCTGGGGTTATGTTAAACTTTCTGGATACAGGGATGTTTAACCAAACTGAGTAACAATTTTGTTTTACAGATTCAAAGACGACAGTTCAAGTCAGCAACAGTGGCTGGAATTTCAGAGCATAGTACTAGATAAGAAGGAACGGTGCAGAATTAAAGAACAGAAGTCTTCATGGGGACTCAAAACATGGGTTTTGGCTAAAGGCCAAAAGGGTATGCACAGCATAAGTCTCTACAGTGCCCAGAGAGAATCATTGGATGTTAGGCTGACTATGGAATGGTGACACCAGAAGTTATAACCAGTCTAAGAGAACTTGTTATTTGACTACTCAGTAAAAGTATGGAAAGCCCATACATTTGGTGCAAGAAAAACACCTAGAACTAAGTTCAAAATGGAATCAGAGCCATTATAATAAATAATAAACAAGGAATAGTAGGACAAAATGATCTGCGAGTAATCTAACTGCCCACCATACAAAGGAAAAACTGAACATTATTTACATTAAGACGTGAGCAAGCCACTCCCCACAGGCTTGCTACTTGATTTTGTAAATAAATGTATTGGAACACAGCCATGCTCATTTGTTTAATTATCTTGTGTTACTTCTTTCACAGTACAAGAGTAAGATAGTTATGGCAAATGTTGACTAGCCCACAACCTAAAATCTAGTCCTCTAAGAAAACATTTGCCAACCACAGATATAGACTCACTACAGTATATTACCATAATGTCTAGGATGAAGTAAAACATTCCTAGACATGCAAACGTGCATGAATGTGACTGAAACTCAATGAAGAAGCAGTCAGTAGAGGAAGACCCTAAAATGATTCAGAGTCTAAATTAATAATTAAAAACTTCTAAAGCAATTACTATGGGTATGTCCAGATGATTGCAGGAAAACTGTTATGATGAATCTCAGTAGATAAAGGAAAACTATAAAAAAGAGACAACTGAAAATCCTCATATCAAAAGGTATAATATCTAAAGTAACATATCCACCAGGTAGGCTTAACAGAAGACAAATGCCTAAGAAAGAGAATTACTAAACTTAAAAACAGATGAATAAAATTTAAGCAATATGAAAAAGCTGAAAACAGCTTGAAAAAGAAAATTAAGAAAACTTCAAGGACCCATGGCATAATATCAAGCAAACTGACATAGGTATAATTCAAATCCCAGAGGGAGACGAAACCGTAGAACAGAAAATAGTAGTGGATTTCCAAGATCTGTGAGATGAGAAAAGAAAACAGTTTGCAGATCCAAGAACTTCTGCAAAACCTAAACAAGAAAAATACCTAACCAACCACATCCAGGTAAATTATAGTAAAACTGATGGTTGAAAATAAAGAGGAAAAAAAATCATATTCCATTCAAAGGAAAAAGAGACATCTTCCATTAAAAATAAAAATAATACAAATAATAGCAGGCTTTTTAGTAGAGACAACAGAAACATGAAGACAATGAAAAAAATTGCTCTTTTTTTCATTGTCTTTTTTTATTTTAAAGTACTGAAATAAAATTATAATGTTGAGGCCATCACTTTATATTCAGAAAAGAATTCTTCAAAAAATAAGGTTAAGTTTTTACATACACAGAAGCTGACAGCACCAGCACTACACTGTTAGAAATATAAATGAAAATATTCAGGTTAAAGCTAACCATAAGAGATACAACTCGGACCTACAGAAAAAAAAATAAAGAAAAATGGGAATGGTAAATATGGAGGGAATATAAAATACAATCATTTTACATTTAATTCCATTAAAAGGCTACTGATTGTTTAAAGTAGAATTTATAACATTACATTTTGGTATCAGTAAAATATATAGATGTGTGATATTCAAAGGATGAATGCTAAATGAAATTATAATGTATAATATTAACTGGTATATAATGAATAACATTAATTGGTAAATAGTAGTATATAATTACCACTATAAATACTGTAATAAGTTAGAGTTTCAATTTCCAGACAAATATAAAATGTTAATACAAAGATAAACCACAATAATAAAAAAAAGAGTCCTAAAACCATTTTACCAACCAAAAGTAAAGACAAAAAAAATGAAAAATTAAGCCTTGGCTGTTGTGGCTCAGTGAATTGGCACTGGCCTGAAAACCCAAGGGTTGCTGGTTTGAGTCCCAGTCAGGGCACATAACCAGGTTGCAAACCAGGTCCTCAACTGGAGGCAGGTGAAAGGCAACCATACACTGATGTTTCTCTCTTTTTCTTCCTCCTTCCCTGACCTTCTCTCTAAAAATAATGAATAAAAAATCTTTTAAAAAATATTTTTAAAAAGTGAAAAATTAAAAAATATCAGGTGGGCAACTAGAAGATAATTGGTAAAAGAATAGACTTAAATATGAACAAATGAACAATTATAATAAATATAAATGAACTATATTCCACACTTAAAATGCAAATACAGACAGAATATTTTTTAAAGAACTAATGTATTTTTTAATAAAAAGGAAACTTAAATACAAATGCACAGATAGAAGTGAAATAAAATGTATAAATAGATATACCATCTATGTAATAAGCATAAGAAAAATAGGGTTCCTATATTAAAAAATATAAAATACTTTAGGACCAGAATGATTACTACAGGTAACAGAAAATATTTTTTTATTATGTCAATATATGTTATATGTCAATCTGTGAAAAAGACTTTAATATTTCTAACTGTATATGAATTAAGTGTTACTGCTTTGAAAGGCATGGAGGATAATAATTGTAGACCTAAATGGAAAAATACATCAATATGCAAACATGTTTGTAGTATTTAACACTCAACTTTTTAATTAATAGGAAAAAAGTGTAATTATAGATAATATTGAATATTTGAACAATACTATCAAGGAATGACCTAATTGACATTATGAGACATTGCAACCAGTAACTACAGAATACACATCTTCTTAAGGACACATGGAGTATTCTAAGTGATCGATTATGTGCTGGCTTCAAAACAAGCATCAATACATTTTAAAACCTTGAAATATAGAATATGTCTTTTTTACAAAATGGAACTAAATTATAAATAAGTAATGAAAATATATTTAGAAAACCTAAAATATTTGGAAATCAAACTACATGCTAATTAATAGAAGGAAATAAGGAAGTAACCTAAAAAAAACACTTTTCCACAAGATTGAGAGCAAACCCAGGATTTTTGTTTTTGCCACTTTCAATTCAACATAAGATCCTGGCAGTACAAGGAAAGAGAAACAAAATAAGTCATAAAACTGGAAACAAAAAATGTAAACTCTCCTTACTCATGTGCATCATGATTACTGCAGAAATCATCATACAAGTATATTATCTTTGTAGAAAATGCAAAAAAAGCATACAAAAATGCTGCTAGTACAAATAATTTTTGCAGGCTTTCAAGTACAAGATTAGTCTTTGAAAATTAATTTTATTTAGGAAATGAAAACAAAATTTTTATTCACCTTCTAATCAAAAGATAGATTTGCAGGATCTGTGTACTGAAAATATTATGAGACCTAAGTTAATAAAAAGATATACTATTATTATAATTGGAAAACTTAATTTTGTTTAGATATCAATCTCCATCAAAATTCCAAAAAAATTGTATGTATGTGTTTAAGATGGCAATGTATTTCTAAAATGCACATAGAAATGCAAAGTTTCTAGAATAGCCAGGTAAATCTTGGAAATAAAATCAAAAACAGTACATACACTTACCATCTTCAAGCCTTATTATAAAGCTACACTTATCAAGCAATATGATACTGTTATAAAGACATTAACTAGGTCAGCAGAATCAAATATAAAGAACAAAACTAACTTTACATATATACATACATTGAAACTGGATCTCTCACTCACTGATGCTGGGAATGCAGAAACTGATGGTTTTTATAGAGTTAAATCTATAATATTGCCCTGAAATTCCACTCCTAATTACCTCCAAAAAGTGAAAAAATATATATTCATGAAATGACTTTTAAAGAATATTTAGAACAGCTTTAGTCATAATATCAGGAAACTAGAAAAAAAATCCAAACATCTTTCACAGGGGAATAAGAAAACAAAATGTGATAATATTTATAAGCCAGAATGCCAGTTAGTAATTGAAAAGCTCTATTGATAGATACAAAACTATTTATGTATTTCAAAAAATAATTATGTTGCACAAAAGAAGACACCTCAAAAATGCATGTTGTTTGATAACAATTTTTAGAAGTTCAAAAATAGGCAAAACTTATCTTTGGCAATAATAAAAAAAATAGTTACCTCCTTAGCTAAGTGTGCAAATTAGAGAGATAGGGTGCTGGTAAGTTGAGTGATGTAAATGTTTATCTTGATTAGAGTGGTAGTCAGAGAGGTTTATATGCTTATAAATCCCTATTGAAATGTGCCCCTAAGACCTATGTATTACACTGTATATAAATTTTACTTCAAATTGTAAAACTGCTTGGACGGAGTCATTGGTAATTAGAAAGCCCCTGCCTGCCATGTAAATGTAATAGATAGTCAGCTTACTTCTTCTTGGAGTTTTAAATGTTTCCCTGAAAGTAATCAGGCGTTTCGGACAAAGCAATGAACTCTTTCTGGTAACTGGGGTGCCAGTCAATAAAAAATACTGTTGATTTGTTCTATTTTATCATACAGATAGAGTATCATGCTTGTCCAACTGTTAGCAAGACTATGACTATTATAAAAGCAGCAGTAAAACATCATTTTACATAGTAATAATTATCACATCTTAAGAGTTGAAGTAGAAGCTTGTTTTGGTTTTCTGATGTACACATAAAGAAAACCATCACATGATTTTAAATGAATCATGTCCTGGCTAGTGTGGCTCAGTGGATTGGTACCCAACTGCGAAACCCAAAGGTCGCTGGTTCGATTCCCAGTCAAGGCACATACCAGGTTGCAAGCCAGGTCTCCAGTCAAGCCCCCAACTGGAGGCAGGTGAAAAGCAACCAAACATTGATGCTTTTCTCCCTTCTTTTCACCCTCCTTGCTCTTCTCTCTAAAAATAATGAATAAAATATTTAAATAAATAAATCATGCTTGGCAAAAATAGTTTACAGCATCCTATTAAAATAAATCTATAAATGAAAGGTATTTTAATTAGCATTTTCTTTTTATTAAGGCACACAGAAGACTATTGACCATTTACTGAATGAAATTAAGTAGTAATAAGAAAAATAAATATAAATATGAGAGAAAGGAAGAATAAGGGAGAGCAGGCAAGGATATATTTACCATATGTTCTAAAAGTTGTCAATGCTTGATTTTAAAATGTTTATGCTTAGGTCATCTCAGAATTGTAACAAATGGAGAAATAGTATTAGCTGGTTTGTGCAGGGCTCAGTCATTGGAACATTAAAAATGGACATGGACAACAAGTGGGATTGACTTTGGTGGGGAGGGGGTGGGTGGGGAAGGGGACAGAGGGAAGGAAAAAGGGGATGGATGTAATAAAACAATAAAACTAAATTTAAAAAAAATTATTGTTGTGCCATGAATTGCTAAGAGTTATTTACCAATATTGTTTTGCCAAACTGACTTAGCAGCCATTTATACTTCAAGTGACTTCACAGAGATTCAGGATTATATTCATATCAACTGACTAGAAACCAAATAGTTCATATCCTCTACCACTGTTCATATTATTGCAGCATAAGTTAAGAAGTACGCTTGCCACTCTCTTGTGAAAAGCAACCCAAGGAAAAATTCTTGCACCCAGTAACCACTAAACACAAATACTGAAAAAATATTTGTTAAAGTGTAATAAGAACCTTTAAGAAAAATAAAAATGCATCAAATGTACCTAGCGCAAAATGGTATAATACTATTTTTATGAAATAATTGTAGAGGTCTTAAAAATATTCATACTGCAAACACTCCACAAATCTGTATCACTCTTTATTACCAAATAAAATTTAAATTATATCTACAAATCAAAGGGCAATATGTAATGCAGAGTTCAATGATGCAGTAATATTTTTCATTTTAATGAGCTTTGAATTAAAATATTGCAATTTTTATATTTCTCTGAGCTGCTTAAAACAGATATATACCTTTACATATTCTTCTCTTTATTTAGACTTTGTCTTAGAACAGTTTTAGGCTTATAAAACAATTAAGCAGAAAGTACACAGATTCTACATGCACTCAGTTTTCCTATAATTAACATGTTGCATTAGTGTGATACATTTCTTAATATTGATGAACCAATATTGATACATTGTCATTAACTAGTGTATAGTTTATATTAGGGTTCACTTTTTGTTTTACATAGTCCTATGAATTTTGATAAATGCATAATCTCATGTATCCACCATGGCAATAGCATACAAAATATTTTCACTAGCTTAAATTCTTTTGTGCTACAACTATTTATCTCTCAACTTCACCATCCTACCCAGCTTTTGGTAACCAATAATCTTTTTACTATCTCTATAGTTATTTTTTCCAAAATATAATGTATATCAAATCATAGAGTATGCAGCTTTTTCAGACTGGTTTCTTTCATTCAACAATGTAAAGTTGTTCCATGTATTTCTGTGGCTTTGAAGTTCATTTTTTCTCACTGAATAATATTCTATTTCATAGATGCCAAAGGACATTATGTCAATTATGAATAAAACTACCATAAACATTCATGTTCAGGTTTTTCTGTGGACATAAATTTTCAATTCAATTGGGTGAAAACCAAGGAGCACATTTGCTGGATCACATAGGATATCTTTAGCTTTGTAAAAAGCTGCCAGTCTTCCAAAGTGTCAACACCACTTTGCATTTCTGCCACCAGTGAATAAGAGTTTCTTTTGTTCCATATTCTAGCCAGCATTTGGTGTTGTCAGTGTTTTGGATTTTAACCATCCTAATAAGTGTGTTTTGGTATCTCATTGATGTTTTTACTTACATTACTGACATTCATGTGGATCATCTTCTCATAAACTGATTTGCCATCTGTATATCTTCTTTGGTGAAGTGTCTGTTCGTAACTTGCCCACTTTTAATTTAGTCATTGAGTTTAAAGAATTTTTTGTATATTTTATATACCAGTCCTTATCAACCATGTGTTTTTCAAATACATTCTCTCAATCTGTGGCTTTTCTTTGTATTTCTTTTACAGTATCTTTCATGGAGAGACTTTCATTTTAATGAAATGTTATGTATTAATTTTTTTCATGGATCATGATTTGATATCTTTTCTAAAAACTCATTGCCAAATGCAAGGTTACCTAGATTTTCTTTTATTTCCTACAGTTTTATAATTCTGCATTTTAAACTTAAGTCTATGACATCTTTTGCATTAATTTTTTTAAAATATAAACTCAACATTTAGGATTTTTTTTTTTTTTTTTTGCATATTTTTATAGAGCTGTTCTAGCACCTTTCCTTGAAAAGACTATTCTTTTTTCATGGAATTGCCTTTCTCAAATATCAGTTGGCTATATCTATGTAGGTCTATTTCTGAACTCTTTATTTTGTTCCACTGATCTATTTGTTCTTTCATATATGCTCTACTGTCTTTATGCTAAGTCTTGAAGTTCAGTCTGGAAATCCTTGTTGGTCCTCTTTGATAATGTGTTGGCTACTCTGAATTCCTAATTTTTTGCTTTTTCATATAAACTTTAGAATCAGTTTTTCTTAATGTGGGCAAAGTGACTTACTGATTGGGGTTTTGATTGAATTGCACTGAATCTATAAACTGAATTGGAAGGAACTGCTATCTTTCCTTTTATGTAGAGATCCTCTAATTTTCTTTATTAGATCTTGTGCATATTTTTTTACATTACACTGAACTATTTCTTTTTTATACTTTAACAAATAGAGTTGTATTTTCTTTTTTTAAATATTTTATTTATTATTTTTCAGAGAGAGGGGAAGGGAGAGAGGGAGAGAAACATCAATGTATGGTTGCCTTTCACCTGCCTCCAGCTACAGACCTAGCTGGAGACCTGGCTTACAACCTAGTTATGTTGCCCTGGCTGGGAATTGAACCAGTGACCTTTGGGTTCGAGGCTGGGGTCTTATCCACTGTGCCACTAGCCAGGGCTAGAGTTGTATTTTCAATTTCAAATTCCAGTTGTTCATACATGGTGCACAGGAATGCAATTGGTTTTTATATATTAACCTTATGTTGTGTAAACTTGTTGTAACCATTTATTATATTAGTTCCAGAAGTATTTTTGTCAATCCCTTTAGATATTCTAATAGACAATCATGTCATCTGTAAAGTGAGACCTTTCTTTCTTTCCAATCTATATATCTTTTATTTACTTTCCATGTTTTATTAAGTTAGCTAAAACTTCCAGGTACAACATTGCCTTGTACCTGATCTTAGAGGAAAAGTTTTGAGTTTCTCACCATTAAGTATGGTGTTAGCTATATGGTTTTGTAGATATTCTTAGGTTGAGGAAGTTTCCTATTCCTAGTTTACTGAGAGTTTATATCATGAATAGGTGCTGGATTTTGTCAAATGGTTATTTCCACAACTATGATATGATCATGTGATTTTTTTTTCTCAGCCTGTTGATGTGATGAATTACATTGATTGATTTTGAAATGTTAAACCACAATTGCATACCTAGGATAAATCTAAATGGTAGGGTGTATAATTCTTTTCATACATTGTTGAAACATATTTGTAATATTTTGCTGTGAATTTTTACATCTGTGCATGAAAGAGTGATCTGTAGTTTTTCTTTCTTTTAATGCCTGTGTCTGGTTTTAGTATCAGGGCAATGCTAGATCTCATATAATGAATTAGGAAGCATTCTCACTGTTTTATCCTCTGAAAAAGATTGTAGAAAATTGATAAAAATTTTTCTCTAAATGTTTGGTAGAATTCACCACTGAACCCATCTGGCCTGGTGTTTTCTGCTTTGGAAAGCTATTAATTACTAACTCCCTTAATATATGTCTATTTATTTCTCCTCTGATTTTTGCCTGGTTGTGTCTTTAGAGAAATTCTCATTCATTATTGCTTCAAATGTTTTTTGTTCCTATTTCTCTTCTTTTCTGGCTTTCTCATAATGCACGTATTAAACCTTCAGTAACTATCACTTAGTTTTTGAATATTGTGTTTCAATTTCTTTGTTTATTTTTGCTTTTGCTTTTCAGTTTTAGAAGTTTCTATTTAAGTCCACTAATTCTCTGTATTTGCCTCTTTCTCCAGTTTTGTGAGAAGCAAGTTGCTCTGTTGCCTTAATTTTCATTTGGTTCTAAATGAGTAGTTGATTTTCAGTTTGCTCATTTTTTTCTAGTTGTTAGAATGGAATGACTACTTCTTTACTTCATGTAACATCAGAAAACAGAAGCCTCCATACATCATTTACTTTTTCTCAACTTTATTGGTGTATAATGTAAACAAAATTATAAGATATATAAAGTAATTCAATATACATATACATTGTGAAAGAATTCTCCCAATGGAGTTAACATAGGTATCACTTCACATATTCAACATTTTTGTGAGAATAGTTAAGTTCTATTCTCTTAGAAAATTTTAATTATACAATACAGTGTTATCAACTATAGTCATTATGTACATTAAATTAATTTTATAAATATTCCTTTGTATGCTTTTATCAACCATATCTTATTTCCCCTAACCCCAAACCCTGGTAGCCACCATTCTACTCTCAATTTCTATGAGTTGAACTTATTAAAGATGAAATCAATTAATTTAGATATTAAATTAATAATATCTTGACTCATTTCACTTTGCACAGTGTCCTCCAGTTTCATCCATGTTATTGCAATTGAAAGAATTTCCTTATGTTGGGGGGAGATGCTAAGTAATATTCCATTGTGTACTTATGTGGAGGGCCCCAAAATGAAAATTTTTTACAAAAAATTGTGTATTTATTCTTACACGTTTAAACTTCAGTTACATTCAAAGTACTCTCCATTTGATGCAATATACCTATTGAGACAGTTTTTCCACCACTCAAAACAGTTTTTTAACTCATTGAATTTGATGTTTTTTAGTGCTTCTGCTGTTTTTTTGTTTCACCTCTTGCACGTCAGCAAAATGTTTTTCTTTAAGGACTTTGTTCATTTGGGGAAACAAATAACAAACCTTTTTCAGGGCAAGATGGGGTGAATAGGGAGGTTGGGACATGGGGGTTGTGCTGTTTTTGGTCAAATATGATGTGGGCAGGTGCTCTCCTAAATCACCCATCATGAAATAGGCAAACATGCTGAAAGTCTTCAGAAAACTTCACTGATACTGCAGCAGCCTCTCACAATAAGCCAGCTGGGACACATGATAGAATTGGGTTCCTAGAACACTCACCTATCAGGGGAAGCCTGTACCACAAGGGGCCCACCCTCCAGGAGATAATTCTGTTTTGGGGGGTCCCTCTCCTCTATCACAATTTCTTTATCCATTTACCTCCTCAGGAACACTTGGGTTGTTTATATACAATGGCTTTTCTGGATAATGCTTCGATAACTGTGAGGGAACTGAGATCTCCCTCAAGATAATAATTTAGTTTCCTTTGGATATATATATACCCAGGAGCGGGGTTGCTGAATCATGTGGTAGTTCTATTTTAAATTTTCTTGAGAAATCTTCATACTGCTTTTCCTAGTGGCTGAACCAGTTTACGTTCCTACCAACAGTGTACAAAAGTTCCTTTTTCTCCGTATCCTTGCCAACATTGTTAATTTTTATCTTCTTTATAATACCTATTTATTTATTTACTTATTTATTTTTTGAGAGAGGGGAAAGAAGAGAGAAAGAGAAGGAGGGAAACATGATGTTCCAGAGAAACAGCAATTGGTTGCCTCTTTCACACTCCCATCTGGGGACCTGTCCTACAGCCCAGGCACACGCCCTGACTGGGAATCCACAGGCCAGTGCTCAGTCCACTGAGCCACACCAGCCAGAGCTGTACTACCTGTTCTGAAAAGAGTAAGGTGACATCTCCGTGGTTTTGATTTGCATCTTCCTAATGATTAGTACTGTCAAGCACCTTTTTGTGTACTTGTTGGCCTTGTATGTCTTCTTAGTGAAAATTTTTCTTCAGGTCATTTGCCTATTTTTAAATTGAGCTATTTATTTATTTATGGCTATTGAGTTGTATGAGTTTCTTGTATTTTGCATATTAACCCCTATCAGTTTTGTGGTTTGTAAACATTTTCTTCCATCCCTTTCCATATCTTTTTTTTATTCCTTCCCATATCTTTTTTTTCTTCCCATATTTTTTGATGTACATTGTTCTAATTTAAACTTTCACTAACAAATTATTTTAATTAATTAAATACATGTAAAGGAGTGATTTATAAATTATTAGAATCATATCTTAAAGATATCTAATACTGATGAAACAGCAAGAGGAAGACACAAGAACTCTGAAATATCAAAATCATGAATATGTGAATTCAGTGATGAATTCTACCCCAAATCATGAATATGTGAATTATGAACTTAGGGGTGAATTCTACCAAACATTTAGAAAAAAATGTATATCAATTTTCTATAATTTCTTTCATAGGATAGAAACAGTGAGAATGCTTCCTAAATAATTTTATGAGGCCAGAATAATCCCAATACTAGAACCAGACACAAGCATTAAAAGAAAGAAAAACTACAGACCAATCTTTCATGAACAGATGTAAAATTCCTCAAAAAAATATTACAAATATAATTCAACAATGTATGAAAAGAATTATACACCCTATAAGAACAAATAAAGACCTGCAATTAGGAGACAGTACTGGGAGATTTTAAGATATTGTAAGCCAAAGCAAAAAACAAAGGAATGAATTACTGAGAATGAAACAGTACATCTATGTTTGCAGTGTTTTGTATATTTCTACCAATTGGAGTATTTGGTGAATATTAATTCAGAAAAAAATTTATAGTAGAGTTTACAGTTTTCCTTAAAATGTGTTTCTTCTACTTGTTACTTTTTATTTTTGTTAAAAGTAGTTTATTCAATAGTTCAGGAGACATAAATTACTAAATGGAAAATTCTTAAATCAAAAATAAACTTGATATTCCTACTAAGTAACAATTTTAATTAGATATGTTATAATGTTTGAGAAATTGGCTATGGATTCATTTTTGAAACTCAGGTCTCACACTGTATTAGTTGGACTGCAGAGAGAGAAAGAGAGAGCAGCAGAGACAGAGAGACAGAAAGAAGAATAAACAGATAGTTGAGACACCTTATTTCTCTTTCATGGGCAAGTCCAGGTAAACTGCCCTAGTCTGGCATTGTGGTCTGATACTGTTGAGCTCTCAGACTCCTTTTATTTTATTGCTTTGTCACACTGAGCACTCAGCTTTCAAATGTGTGGCCAAGTAAGGGCCAGTCCCTTCAAAGATAAGACTCAGAAGATAAAAAACAAAACAACAACAACAACAAAAACACTAGCTGAAAAGCATTGACCAAAATGTAGTATTATGGCTGTAACTAATTTCGATAAAAATGTGGTCTTTAGCTAGAGTTTAAATTGTGTGCCTAACAAACTTAGGGTTTCTATTACTAAAAAGAAAAGGGAAGAATGGGTCTTGGAGAGTAGAAGGCAACTAGCAGTCTTCGAAACACTAATTTGTTGTGTGACCATAGGTAAGGCATTTAACTTCTCTGACTCAGTTTCTTTATTCTTAGAATAGTTAAGTTGGTTAAGTGTGCACCACAGAGTTTCCCTGTACACTGACTAGGTGCTAGGCAATGAGCTATGTTCCAATGGATATTTATTATTATTAATGTATATTCTCCATTTGAAGAACAAGTAGCCAATAAGAGTCTCACTGGAAATTTTTCAGCATTCTCCACTAATAATATAAGGTCAACTATTTTCCAGGAAGGAGTTTTGAGTTTAGGATTTTACCATTGTGTGCATGAAAGATATTTCTGAAGATTTAAAAAGAAAGCCTTTAGCCAAGAACTGTGTATATTTACCAATAACTTGAGTTGACATCACAGTTTCTACCAGTTTTATTAGATAAAGGTATAAGTTTATGAACCTAAGATACTTTCACACTTTTAAAAATGAACCTACCCACTCTTCATTTTTGTCTATCATTTAGAACCAGTTTCTCTTAGATTCTAACATATTTTTACAAAAACATTTATTCAGACCACTAAATAATGTTTATGCTAAGAATTTAGATAATTTACTATTTTTGAAAATTTAACATATGATCAAATTGTTTGAAAGTTGAAGTTATTACGATGTTTTTATTTTTAACATTGGGATCAATTAATTATAATATCTAGCAAGCATATTTAGCAATTAAGTTATAATTTCCAGCAAGGTATTTTTCCCTCTAGAAAACAATCATATTTAATTACCACTAATTTTATTACCACTTTTAAGATTTGGGTAGGGCACTAAAAGTATGCCAGATATTTCAAATACACTTTTTACCTGAATAATAAAGTTACTCCAGTATAGCCTCAAACTACAACATGAATATTCTCTGCACTCTGACAGAATTCATTATTCCAACTTCAACAATAATAACTGATTTCTATTAGATTACATCACTTTACAAAATATAAGCCTGTATTTGTCATTGTCTCAGGCATTTGAGGTTATATTTGATGCACTGTATTATAAAAAGTAAGTCCATTAAATAAAACATAATTGATACACACTTAATTTGTATATATAATTCATGACTTAATTCAGATAACCATATTTTTCTATAAACACCCTTCTTTTTCTTCTCTTTTCATCATCCATTTTCTAAAATACTAAAATATAAACTTAAAATAAAATTCAGGTCAACATTGTTATTTTTACTTTCTAAATTCAGGCCTCAAACTTGGAAAACCAACAATTGTGTAAAGTGAGAAAAATAAAAGCAAAAAATGATCATCTCTAAGTAATAAATAAATATTAATAATAATAAATAAGTAATAAATAACTATAACTGTACTTTTTTAATTTGTTGCAAGACTCTTTATCTAGTATAGCACCATTCTGTTTACAGTTGAAGAAAACTCTACCTGATATTGACCTTTTAAAGAAACCAAGGACAATCTCTTTCACAGGTTTAAAGACCATAAAAGTGCCAGTTCTACCATTGCCAGAAGCACTAACTGAACCTCTAAAGAGAATTATTTGACAAAAAAAGAAGATCAAGACAACTTTCTATAATATGCATCATCCTTAACAAGAAAACTAGAAGAGAAAGCATATCAAATCAGCTATTATGTAGGTTGAATTAACAAAAGTGTTTTCGATGCCTTCAAAGCCAGACAATGTTGTGTTATCATTATACCTTAAAATAGATTTCCTTATGTGTAGTCAGCAGGAATCTGGCCTTTTAACTTTTATCACACTTCTACGGCAAGGCTGCTCTGCTCTATAGGCAAATAGCTGCCCACAGCTGCTACAAATTGATTTATCCCCATATAATGGTTGCAGTTGATGACCAAAATGTCACTGTGAAACTCTTAAGCAGTTTAAGGTGAGTTTGGCCTGATTTTAACCCTATTTGAAAATGTATTAACATCTGTACAAATTCCTTAAAAATCATCAAGTTGTATTTAATATTCAACTTACTGTTTTCTTTCATTGCTTGGAGATTTTTTTATTTTATTTTATTTTATTTTTTTTGTAGCAAAGATTACGACATATCCCTGAAATAATTAAAGCCACTGGAAAGATACCATGGTATTGGAGCTGAAAACATTCGAATTATAGACAATGCCAGAGCTAGATTTTGTGCAGGGAGCACCAATTCAGATCAGATTTGTGATTCAGCAAGCATTGCACAAGTCCTCGCAGAATCAGTGAAATAAGCTAATCACAGTGAATCTGGGCTAAAACTAAACATACAAAGAATTGCCATAGTCTTTAAATAACCTTTAAATATCATAAATACATTTTAGACCTGGTGGAAATCTAGGAAAAAAATATTGTTGCACATTTAGTCTTACATATAATTATTTTTATTAGTCACTAAATGGAATACTTTTAGTTCAGGTCTTTAGGAATCTTTACCCAAGAGGGGATTTTTATTTGTTTTTAAATACACAGTCACATGCAGAGTGGAATCAAATTGATTCAATTTTTACCACTCAGATCATTTTAGGGAACTTACTTATGAACTGTTCACATATGACTGATTTGAACCCAATGCAAACTTTCTAAGTAAGATGTAACATGTAAATTGAGAATATTGATCCCACTTGGTAAGAGGAAAATTCAAGATAGACTTTAAAACATTTCTAAGAATTTCTTAACATGTATATAGCAGAATTTCTTGCTTTTGTTTTTAACCTACCTCTCACAGCCTACTACAAAATATTTATCCATTAGTGACATCCAAAATGTCAGATAAAGTTATTCTAATATTACTAACACTTAATTCACAAAATCACTATACAATATTTAGGATAACATGCTTTAAAGAATAGGTGTATGTCTGAGATATATATATATATATATATATATATATATATATATATGTGTGTGTGTGTGTGTGTGTGTGTGTGTGTGTGTGTGTGTGTGTATACCAACATTTCTTTTCTTTGATGGTGTTTTAGTGTCCCTAAAATAGTGGTGGCTATGGCAGTTTTATACATAGACTGAATTAAAGCACTTTTAATGATGAACAAATTTTATCAGAAAGATTGCTTTTGTCCAGAATCTTCTTTTTTTTCTCACATTCATGTTTATATTATTCAAAAAATGAAGGCTATCATCAAAACATTATACTGTAGAAAAAATATGTCAATTCTCAAAAAACACTAAGTTAATTATTTCAGAATTATTTAATGTAGACTATTTCTATATAGAGAATATCTCAAATATAAGGTAAATGACTTAGCAGCTGATAAGATCTATAGAATTTCTATACTAATAAAAAAAATCACTTCCACATGTTAGTCATTGCAGTAAATTTTAAAAAAGTGTTGAAGGCAAGCATAAATGAAAGAAATACCTGCAATGATGGATGTAAAGTAGAGATAAAATAGTTCAGTAAATGGAAACATGTATAATGAATCATTTGATGCCATATGTAGAAGAGTGTTTGGTGTTTATTGATAAATGATTTTTAAATGGAAAAGTTTTATATTCAAAGCATTTGTTTGAATCTGTGAAAAATAAGTGATTCTATCATAATACATTTCTATGAGAAACACATTATAATTCATTTCATCTATAATTCATTCATATCAGAGGACAATATTAACAAATGTCTTCTGCATTGAATTACAGGCTCTATATCACAATTAAAGAAGCCATTAAGTGGTTATAATTATGAAATGGTCATCTCTAATAATCAGGCACATTGACAGTTCAATGATTCAAAACATTGACAGTTGGACATAAGAAACTCAGATTTGGGGGGAAATAATTTCTATAGAAAATCTAAAGATTTGTTTGCTTGCTTCAGATGGCTTGAAGACCCTTAAAAACAGTTATGGGTTCAATTGTGTAATTGCTTATTGAATTGTAATATGTTAAGAAGTAAATCACTGTATGTTTTGGAGTACCTAAGAAAAGCTTTCTTCTTCCTTTAATAGTAAATAATATGCACCCCTCATCAAAGAGTGATCAACCATGTTGTTTTCAGAAGAGGAATGTATTTGACCTTTTAAGTAATTTATTAAATTCACTCTGTAAAGATCATTTAACTTCATTATTTTGGATGCCAATTTACTAAAATCAGGAAGTTGGTGGAATTTAAATAGTATAATTCACCTAACTAAAAAAAAAAAAAAGTTTCCAGTGTTGAACTTGGAATTATACAATTTCATCTTTTCTCTAAGTAATGTTTAATGGAAGTAAATGGAAGGAAGTTCCCTTATGATAAATAATAAATTCTCATCCATGTTAACAGTAGTTTTTTTCTTCTTTTGAGTTATAAAAGAACAGGACTAGAAAAATCATGGATTTCCTGTTCATTTAACAAACACACTAGCCTACAAAGTCACTGCATTGTTCCCTCACTCTCATTTGTGTTCCCAGGACTGCAGCGCTCTGGTCCTGTGCATCAACACCTGCGAGTGATAGCGCTGATACGTATCTTCTCACAGTGCAGTGCTCATGGTCATGAGGGAATGGATGTGTAACACTGTGCTGATACCAGCCAAGTAATATAATGTGGTGCCGTTAGGAACATTATTCATAGTTGATGAACACATACCTTTTCTGGTGAAACACATACATTTCAGAAAGAAATGCATAGATCATTTACTGAAGCACATTTATTATAGCAAAACGTGTACCTCAACTAATGAAACACATAGATCATAGAGTAAAATGATTATACTTATATTGAGCAGGTTTAACCATTTATAGATGTGTGGGGGCTAAACCAGTTTTGGTTAGCGGGCAAAACTGAATTTACAGATAACAAGCTAAACTTTTTGTGTATTGAATATTATCAGTTTGCATTTCACTTGCTATTGAAACAATGGAGTTCACTGTGCGTCGTTTGCTCTACAGTTTCTTGTACAATTAATTATGCACAATTAACAGGGTATATGTCTTTAACATCCTTACCCATATGTTAACCAGCACTAAACATGAAAAACAGAGAGCTTGAAATACGATGTTAAGGAAAGGCAGGGATTGTTTGGGGATGCCAATTTATTGCTTCTCTTCAAATAAAATTTAGCACTTGCATTTTGACACAAGTGTATTCTAGGACCAGCCGCACATTTTGACACAATCTACCTTTATCTGCAGTAACAAATGCCAAGAAAAGCCTGAAATAGGGTAGGAGTCAGTGCCCCTGCCCCTCCGGGGTCAGCAATAAACTATCAATTTCCACTGTATAAATTCAGTTAGCTCCGCTCCCTATTGCCCTGAGGAATAGAGTGGTGGGTCAAACACTTTGTTTATGGCTAAGGGATCCCTCAGTACACCAAGCTTTGCCCATAACCCTAACTCACCAGTGGTGGGAATGGATGTGAATTCCAGGTTCTTGCTTTAGTGAGAACATAATTCACATGGATGAACATTGCATTGAGAAACTTTGTGATCTTGATCTGATTTGTATCATTGTTCTGTATTGTGTGTGAAAGTCTGTCTTATCCTGGGCTTTTCTTGAAACCCTGCAGAATAGCCTCTAAAGCTGAGTTGAAAAATTCTCTTCTTCATTTTGCTTCTGTTTTATCATATTAATACACATGTGAACAAAGGAGCAGAGAAATAAAGGTGGAAAAAGTCAAATGCAAAAAAAAAAAAAAAAAAAAACGGTTCCCAAAGGAAGGTAAGCAAAATCTTCCTATATGCATAATTTAAATGTTTTTTGTTATTCGTTATTTAATGCAATGACTCTATTCAAATTTAATTGCTTATCTACATTCAGAGCCAGCCCACCATAATTTTACCTCTTCTCTGTTTTGAAGATTTTTCTCCTTGAGATTCAAGCCATTCTTCAGTTTAGAATTAGACATTGACCTTCTGATAGTTGTAGTTGACTTAAGGACTATCATCTTTTCTACCTTTGAGTTAAAAACTTGACTATAAATGCTCAATACATTTGAAATTTTATATATTTAAATGTATTGTATTTGTTATTTGTTTATCCCCCTTCCCTCATCTTGTACAACCTTGATTCCTTGAGTACAAGAGATATAGGAGATAAAATTGGATTATTGAATTATTGAAATTGGAATTATTGAATATTAATGGAATAGTCAACCTAATACACAATGGGTTTTTCACTGAGTTACTCCACTTTTCCTTAAGTTATAGAAACTCATTTCATTATTCAGTGAACTCTCCAGTGACCCTGGGATTTCACTATATAATTTATATTTCCTGATACAATTCAACAGTGTAATCTTATGATTTATGTGCTTCATTTATAATTTGATCATCTTGGTATAATGCATGTTTTTCTACATGATTTATGTACTATGTTCCATAATATATGTGTTTCCCTGTATGATATATGTATTCATCAGCTATGTATTATGACCCTGGTGGCACATTCCTAGAAAAGGAGGTAGAATATCCCAGCCTGAGGATAAGTCCTGAGGTTAATTGCAATCAATTCACCTTCCACACAATTACACTTTCATCTGCAAGAGCCGGTGAAGTGAGCATGCTTTACATGGCAGCAGCAGGGAGGCAAGTGTGCCAGTAGCTTTTCCCCTAGATCCAAGAAAAAGCAAAGTCGGGCAGCATATCAGAGAATCAGAGCTAAACATCTCTGAAAAATAAATTTCAGGTGTCATTAATCATATTTTCATTTTTCTGATATAGCCTGATTCAATCTGTAACAAACATATTTATAGAAAGACTGGCAACAAATAAACGTTCGTTTAAAATAATCAGTATTTTAAAAAAATTATTATTATTTAATAATTACTGAAACAACTCATAAGAAATTCTCCATAAAGCTTTTATTTTCAAAAATTGTTAATTTTATTCATTCAACATATACCATTGTAACACTGGAATAATTTTGTTCATACTTTGTGCTTTTTTATCAACACATATCTCAAAGAGCAATAGCTTAACCTATAAATAACATTAGATTCCATCCCTCAATGACATAAAATACATAGAGAATCATTAATGTTTTCTACTTAAAGCAGAGTGATGTTTAGTGAAGAAATTTTAAGTGTTTTAAATATAATTGTATATAAATGGTTCTTAAACAAGAAGTAACATTTATTCTTTGGCAAAAAAAACAAACCAAAACTAAATGTATCTAATTTGATATTTGTGTCTAAGTCAAATTTATTTTTAAGTCAATCATAAACTTCACCGATGTCACTATTACCCCCTAAATTCTAAAGGCAATGTAAAAATAAAACATTTTCTAAGTCTAAGAAGTTAATTCTATAAATGTTGCATATCTGGACTTCAAATATGAAATTCTTATCTTCAGAAAAGTCCGTAATCATCATTTTCCTTTTGATGAATAGGTTTGAAGAAAAGAAAGGATGAGAAAAATCTTGAGTGATGTTTCAGTTATAAATTTAAATAGAACATGTCATGACTAAGACCATCACTTTCTTAGGAAACAACCTTTAAAAAGCAATGTTACTGATCACTGCTTTTTGAGGTATCCTTTAAAAATATTGGTTCTTTAAATTAATAAATCAAGTTCCATTTTTTTAACAGATATTTTTATAATTTTTCAGAGAGTGGAAAGGAAAGGGGCAGAGAGGGGGAGAAACATCAGTGTATGGTTGCCTTTCACCTGCCTCCAGCTACGGACCTGGCTGGAGACCTGGCTTGCAACCTGGTTATGTTGCCCTGGTTGGGAATCGAACCAGCAACCTTTGGGTTTGCAGGCTGCCACCAGCCAGGGCCTCCACTAGTTTTTAATGTTAATAAAAAATTTTTTCAAATTATTAGGATTATGAGTTTTGAAAGTATAAAAGTGTTATTCTCTTTATTCTACAGATCAGATTGGGGACCTTAACATATTTCATAACAACCTACTGAGGTGCATTCAAGAGAGTCTAATTTTATTAATTTTACAAATGAAGAAACTGGGATTCAGAAAGGTTTATTAAAGTTCCAAGATCACATTGCTACAAAGCATTAAAGTCAAGATTCACCCATTTGTTTTGGCTCCATAATCTGTGACTTTTAACAACTGTGCTACACTGTCTAATAGAACTCTACTGGCAACATTCTATGATTGCAACCTATAAAATAATCAATCTTATATAACTTGATACACATATGTTTAGGTATACAAAATCTGTACAGCTTTTGCTCCCTAGTGCTGCGTCCATCATTTTGCTCCCAACAATTTATTTTTCATATATCAATAGAGAGCATGTCTTTAACAATAGAAACAATACAGATCATTCATTACCATGCATGAAATCTTTCAGAGGTTCCTCATTGCTCTTAAAATAAAATCTATGGTTGCTACTGTGATTTACAAGATAATTAATACTTTCCAACTCCTACCTCATGTGCATGTGTGAATAACGACAACTTCACTGTACTAGTCAGTGGGGGCAGTAGACACCCATTGAGTGAGCATGTGTACTGTGTCACACTCATATTAAAAATGACTAAGAGAGTACAGCAACAGAGCTGCATCAAGTTTTACGTTAAGCTTGAACATTGCTCCACAGAAACTATTGGGATGATTCAGAAGGCTACAACTATGAGCAACTGGTGATTGGCAGCTTCATTACAACAATGTGCCTGCCCATGCATCACACCTCATGCAGAGTATTTTGGTAAAACATTGAATCACTCATGTGACTTTGCCCCTCTACAGCCCAGATTTGGTGCCCTGTAACTTCTGACTTTTCCTAAAACTAAAGTCATCTTAGAAAGGTGATTTTATTAGTGGGGTTCAGGAAAATATGATGGGGGCAACTGATGGTGATTGGGAAAATTATGTGTGGACCCAAGTTGCCTACTTTGCAAAGGACTGAGGCATCATTGTTCTATGTACAATTTTTCTTGTACCTTGTATCTTCTTCAATAAATGTTTCTATATTTCATAATATATAACTGGATGCTTTCTGGGCAGACCTTGTCTCAGTTGCCTCTTGCACATGTCCCAACTAGGGAACCTGCAACCCAGGCTTGTGCCCTGATGGGGGCATAGATACAGTGATCTTTCAATTTTCAGGATAATACCCAACCAACTGAGCCACATAGGCCAGGCTTAGATTATATATATATATTTTTGATAATGTTAGAATGAAAAGAAAAAATGAGTTTAACTGTTTTTATATTCACTTAACAGTAAACGTAAAAATGAGCTGATACTTATTTTGGAGAAAAAAAAAAAGAAATCCATACTATTAAATGGGTATTACTAAATGTATTTTTTCCAAATCCCAGAAATACTTCTTTAATAAATTATTGAATTATACTAATTGAATTATAATAAGGATAGAATTTTGGCTGACAATTTTCAGTACTCTTTCTTTTGGTTCGGGTTTAATGGACACTCCTTCCTCCAGCAAATTGCCCCAAGCCCCCAAATAACATTTCTCCTTAACTTCTCCCCCAAACTAGAATCTTAGAGGGATTGCAAGTTAAGAAAAAAATCCTAAGGGTATTGAATATGATATATGTATCTATTGATTAATGGTTTTGCCCAAAGCTTTTTTATAATAAATAAATGCTGATCTTGACCAGTGTGGCTCAGTTGGTCAGGTGTCATCCTACACAGTAAAAGGTCATCAATTCGATTTCCAGTCAGGGCCCATGTCTGGATTGTGGGCCAGGTCCCCAGGTGGGGGCCTTTGAGAGGCAACCAATCCACGTTCCTGTTGCACATCGATGTTTCTCTCCCTTTCTTTGTCCCTTTCTTCCCCTCTACCTAAAAATAAATAGGTAAAATATAAAAATAACAATAAATAAATAAGTGCTGGAAACTATTCCCTTTTTCAGTACAGGCAATAATAAGCATAATTCTAATAAGAATATACTTGGGAAACTCATCAAAACAAAATATCCAGGTCCAATAACAAAGACTCCAATTTTACCAGAATCACAAAGGGTGTGACAGCTAGGTTGATGGCTTTCTCTATTAGAAGACATGTTATCTGTGTTTCTATCCTTATTTCCAAGGAGGAAATAGTTTTTAGAATAAGTTGAGATTCCAAAACTGAATGAAGACATGGCTTAGAGTGGACTTTACACTTTCCTTAGATTATTAGTCTCTTTTGGAGACCTGGGCCATGAGAGTGAATAGGCTAGCTATGTTTCTGCAGCACAAAATTGCTCACCTAGGAGGCACGGGAGTGAATGAACACAATGGGTCACCAGCTATTTTCTCCACTTTATACCAAAGGGACCATTTCTTCAGCTGGTTCCTTGGTTTTGGGATGCATGATCTTGCTCATCAGGAGAGGAACTGCCCTAAGGAGCTGTCTTCCCACATGGATGGCTTCCTCTCCAACTTAAAATCCCCAAATCACATGTAAAGTGTCCTTTAAAAAACAAACTATTTTTTATTTCTCCTAGGAAGGAAGCAAAGAGGGTGCCACATTAGTCAGGAAAAAATAGTTATCAACCCAGCTATGAAAACTTATGATTATAAAGCCTCCTTTGCTGCTCCTTCTGGACTTTCCAGGCTGGGGGCTCTGTGGAGATTTAATGCCCATGAACACATTTAGATATTCTGCCATCGATCAACTTGCCCTTTTTTTCTTTTTACTTACTTTTTATCTGCTTAGACAAGAATTTGAAGAAGGTTGGTTGAGACAGCCCAGGAAGGAAAGAAAACAATACTTAAAAGGCCCAAGCAAACAAACTGTTAAACTGGAAGCAGCAATATACAGCACTGCTCTCTTTACATGAGGCTTGGGAGGCATTGTGCTGAACTGTCTGAGAAAGAGCTATGTAAAGCTAGGGGATTGAGGGAGTTGAAGTGAGAAGGCACAAAATTGTAATGCTTCCCGGAGTGGTCGAGCTCGCTCCATCCCCCAAGGCGCCTCCTCTCCCCCTCCCCCATCTTCCTCTAATGAGAACCCTTTAAGCCTTTCTCAATGCTCTGATGTGCTCTTACACTGCAGAATCCTTGCATTGCAATGCACAGAGCAGTCCGAGGATTTCTGACATTATAAAGACAGAGAAAATGCTTTCTAGACAGCTCATCCAACCCCTCCCCAGCGCTCAGCAGGGATTTAAGTGTGTCTACTTCTACTGAAAGTAAATGCGCGTTTTTGCCCCCAACTAAAAGGGACTTTTTCCCCGTTTCCTGCTCACAAAGGCATCTGTGTATTCCCTCCGCATCTCACTCTTACACTGTGGACATTGTCAGAATTTGGAATTGTGGACCACACACACAGTTTATGCTCTTGGTTTATAATACCTTCACATTTTATTTCCTCGCACACATTGCCCATTATTTTGAAGCTCTTCATGGAGATAAAGGAAATATTCAACCCAGCTAGAAAGACTGGAAGTGCAAATTAATTTTAGGAATAGTTTCATCACCTTTTTTCTATTTTATTTTCATGCTGTCTTAACTATGTAGGGATTGAGGATTGCCTTTTCCAAAAATCATCCAAAAAACCTTCTACCATCCACTTTTTTTTTTTTTGACTTAGGTGTAGATTGCATGTAACTAATTAAAGTTAGGAAATCCTGTGCCTCCAGAATTTCCAAGATTACATGGTATATTCAGTGAATAAAAACTCTGAATTTTCTCCCCATGAGAAATACTGGCCAAATACCTACATTTTTCTGTTGCTAAGCCCAAGGATAGTTTCTGAGTCACCAAGCAAAAACTATAAATGATGGCCAGCAGGGTGAAGACTCTGGTCAGGCCAGGGGTTAAATGATAAGAAACCAAATCGCCTTCACACTAGTGTCATTGGCCCCTCCCCTGTTGGTAAAACTGGCAGTTATACCAACATTTATTATAAAAATAAATACAATGTAGCGATGGCTTCACCATTAGGAGGAAATTTTACTTATCTTGTGGAATGAGGACTCATGAAGGTTTGTAGTTTTAGTTTTTAGGTAATGATTTTGTTGTTGTTACTAGAAATTTATCAGATAGCATCCCCAACACGCAATTCATGTACTAAAACCAGCTCAGAGCTGAAAGTGGAAGACATGTAATGTTCAATGTTTGAACTTTCATCAGGACAGATAGCCAGCAGGATTGATACCAGATGGGATTATATGACAGACCTGTGGTACGGGCTCAGGGTCAAAAACGGAATATAAATTGTCAGCTGGTACCTAGCAGTGGAACTCCAGTCAAATTTAGGAGATAACCATCAACACTTGGACTTTCCTCACCAGGTACTAATGTTAACTGTTTTTGAGAGAGAAAACATGTCCTTTCCCCTTCAGGCAAAATGACCAGCTTCCTCAGTCTCAGAGTATCTACCTAACACAGACTCAGGACCCGTTCAGAAAAGAACCAGTCAAGCAGAATGCCCGGCACCTTGAAGGTAAAACTGCTGGATGAATGACTTTCTTTTTTTGCTCCGCATTGCCAATTATTTTTTGATCTTTGTCTCCCAGGTGTAACTTCTATCTAACTGAATTTATTCAAGCTAACTAATATTTATTGACTAACATCCATGCATAAAGAAATACAGAAATGTGCTGACAAATAGTAAAGGTGGGCAATGTTATATTCAAGGCCTTCATGTCATCTGTTGTGCAAAGTTTCTACCCTGAGCTTTAATAAAGGTGTTTGATCCCACACAATTCTCTAGTCAGTCCTTGGGTGTCCTTGCTTATTTCAGGCTCCCAGGTTCAAGATGTCTCACTTTCCCTCTTCAAACTAAGGAAAGACATCCCCCTTAGTCAAGGAGCATATAGACCCTCCTAGTATTTATTATGAAAGTTGGTACAGCATGCCAGGTTCCCAAATAAGGAAGGGACCATCTCCATCGGGTCAGAGGGAGACTTGACCAGACATGACTCAACCTCTGGTCCAACTCTACCTTGGACCTTTCTTTAATTAGTCATCACATACTCCATGATCAGTGCCTGCAAACACGACTAATCCTATCACACATTCTATTTCTTTATGTAGCAGTGTAAATTGAAACAAGTTTGTGAGAGTGGATACATGCACTACGCATACCCCCTTTTTCTGAAGAAAGGAACTTCTAACTTCTACAGAGTTCTATTCCTTTGGCTTTTTCCACTAGCTAGCTGATTCAGGTCCTTCTGGATTTTCTGTGCCTGCTTCCTTTAATCTGAATGTTGTGAGGCAACCTCTTCAGACCAGAGTGACCTGAGTGAGAAGCTCTCGGATTCCTCAACATCCAGGTAATCCTTAATCCTATGCCTTCTCTAGCTGCTAAGAGCCATGTCTGTTCTAATTTGGAGTATACTTACAATTCCACCAAGGAGCCAATCTAGAAGGAAATACTGTGTATACTTTACATTTGGTTTTCAGGGAGTAATATAGCCAAGTATGTCTGACAGGGGGCATTTGCTCAAATCAGATCTTTAGACAATTTCCCAAATTTTGGGGTTTTATCTTTTTTTTTTTTCCTTTTCCAAATATAATGGATTTTTTTAATTAGTATTTACTTAGCTTGAACATATTTGAAAATAAATTAAAATTTAACATATATCATTGGAGACAGGCATGAAAAACTAATCTGAATGTTTGACATACTTTAAGTTAGATATTCTGATGGCAAAATTCTAGGTCTTAATTGGGTATTTTAGTTATTCCTCATTGGAAGAACAAATTTTCACTAATAAAAACAAAACTCAAATTCAGCTTTTCTTTGTTGCATTACTCTTATATTTTCAAGGGTAAGTCTTGATTGCTTATCTCTACACTGTCTTTATTTTTTTCCAGTCCTTTATACTAGTTTGGGATGACAGAAAATAGATTCAAAAGGCACTTCACAGATGTAGTTTTTTTTTCCCCCTGATTATTAGTAATCATGGGAACTTTTTATAGAGCACCTACAATTTAAATGCAGTCCAGAGGAAAACAATAAGCCTTTGTGTCTGTTGAGTGAAACCTCCTATTTCCCTTTGTTGTCTGAATGTATTTCACCCTTCTGTCAAAGTGTGTCCACTCTAACCTTTCCTTTCTCACTGCTGGCATCTCTCCAGTCTCCAAAATGCTTGTTTGACTCTTATCTGACACCTTTATCTAATACAGTCACAACACTTCTTTGCATAATGAGCAGGCATTCCCTACCCATCAGAAAGGTAATTTTTTAAACGTTTAGATTTTTTTTCATAGACGTAACAGTATAAAGGCAACTTCTGCTCAATTAAACGCCAGTGTCTGAGATGGTGGAGGGGAATGGTTCTTTCAATAAAAACAGATTTTATGCTTATGTCTTAAACTGGAGATAATGCATTTGTGATTCTCCCTCCCCCGCAGAGAGAAATCCTTAAATAAAGACATCTTCATCTGAACTGACCACCGTTTACAAAAGCAAATCTGGTTGGGGCTCTGCTGCTTTTGCTACAAGAACATTCCTCCCCATTACAACAGCATTTGCACATTTATAAGAGGAATAAAGAAAAAGATGCATGATACATGTGAAGGAACCTTCTCTCTGCCATCCAGAGAAAGAAGAACTAAAAGGATTATAAAAGTTCAGATTAAAATGATATAAAATCTAGCATTTGGCTCCAACACTAGTGCCTTGGTCCTCTGCAGCTAATCTGTATGCACTCTGTGACCTCCCCGCAGCGAACCCTGCTAAATATATTATTCCCACGGGGACTTTCACTGCTGCTTGGTGTCAGAAATCAATATGTATGAGGCGCGTGGATGGGAATTTCTAATAGATCTGCCTGGCCCTGTGCTGCTCTTCAGTATCTGCCCTGGACTATTAGTGCCGGCTCGGTGCCTGTGAAATAACCGAGATAATCTTTTAAGGTGCACTGTTAAGGTGGAACCTAAATGTTGCTGTTTCAATTAAAACAAAAATTATATTCATAAATCAGTCAGGTCTGTGTAACCTTGTATGGAAACTCCAGAAGACTGATTAGAAACAAGGTGAAATTTAACACTTTAAGGGGTGAAATGTTATTGTTAACTTCGATTTAGACTTTGGAGCAAGACTGTATTGGAAGGCTAATGATATGCTATTTGGGGAAAAAATATATTAGATTAGAAAGAAATGTAGGAAGCTCAGAGTTCTAAAACCAAATGGTGTTTATTTTTCTTCTTTGATTATGAAAAATAAAAAGTCATAATAAATGGAAAGCGAAGTCATTTTTCCCATAATAGATAAGAACACATTAGTAAATGGGCCTTTTTCATATGATTTATCACAAGAAAATGATTGCATGAATGATTATCTTTGGATAGCGGCACAATTAATTTTATCACCGTCATGCAATTATGTCACGTCATTATGTGTACTTATATCTATCTGTATAGTTAACGTGGAAATAAAAGCGGGCACGGAAGGGTTTGTTCGAGTTCCGTGTTCTCTGCGGTCACCAAGGAACTCGCTCCCTCGCCCGTAGCCCGCAGCCTGAGTACAGCACAAGGCCCCCAGCTCAGATCAGGTTTGTGGACTGGGAACACAGGGCCAGTCTCTGGATTCCCCTTTCCTTCTTTGTTTTAGCACTCAGAGGAAGCTGTGCCATCTCAGTGCCTAGAGGTGCAGCTCACAGAAATAACTAGCTAAGGTGCTTCCTTTTCACAAGCATGCATGGGGAAGAGAGAGGGGCCCTGTAACCCACATAATCCGTTCAGCTGGCTTTTCACACAGCAGGCCTGGGTTCAAATCTCTGTGAGATGAGACGAGAAGAGAGGCTTCGCTCAAGGAAGTCACTTTTGGCCTTGTGAGGTTGTCACCCTCATAAATGTTGAGGAACTGGCACATAACTCTGATTTTTTCCTTTTCTTCTTTTCCTGCAGACTTCACTTCGCGTGGCACAATCCATCTGACAGCCCTCCCAAACTGCCCTGATGGCTTGCCTGGCCTTCGCTAGATGGTGTGTGATGCCCTAACATGCAATCAGGGATGTGGGGCTGGATAGGAAACATGAAAAAGAAAGCACCAGGCTGGTAACCCTCAGGTCATTAGGAAGCTGCTTCTACAAGACATCCCAGCCTGCTTAAGTTTTATTTATGGTAATGTCAAAGCAATTGCTGGGAGGGAATAAAAAGTGCATACTCTTTTAAAGAAATACTCATTTTTCTCTTTACTTACTGAATATTTTTAAATTACAGTAAGAATTAAGCTAATTAAGCTGTGAATATTGCTCATTGCCTTAAATTACCTTGGACAACATACAAGACAACTCCCTTTCGAGGCAGTTCTCTGGCACGCTTACTTCGTTTCAGATATGTTAACCCACAAATTCTTGTGTGTTCTGTAACTGCACTTCAGAATTCTTAGAAGAAAAAGAAAAGCTAATAGCACAAGAAACCAAACTACTCTAACTTCTTTCTGCAGAAATGAAATTCCATGAACTAACGTTATTGAAAATATCACCAGACACCATAAATAAAAGATAATGTTTATAAAGTGTTGGACCACCAGAGTCATTTTTACCCTCACCCAGGCTGGAGAAAACAAGCCTGCCAGCCGAGTTTTCAAACGGGCATATCACACCGTTTCTATCTAGAATGAGGCATCCACAGCAGCTTCATCTGTGTAAGGGTCCCTTCCCTCCACCCTCTCTCAGTCCTGCAATTAGAGATTTGTGAAAACAAACAATCTGTGTGTTTTCTGCATCTCCCAGGGAGGTATGATGCTGTGAAGCAGTGGTTATAAGCCTCCAGCAACAGTAAGGGGAATTAGGGTGGAGTTTTAGAAATACTTTCAAGAATTTGTTTAAAAGGTGGGGAGGAGGAGGGAAACAACCGCCTAAGCAGTAGTGTTGCAGGGCTTGCTTCTAAACTGGCTGGATAAGGGTAAGTGCTCTTTTAAAATCACTAACGATAAACTCAGGGTGAAAAAGAATAATTTCTGAAGGTGACATCAATATATTTGCTTCTAAGCCTAAATCAAACAAAATAGACACAATAAAACACAACAGCAATAACAAAATGTATGGTAAAAAATGAGCATAGGTATAAGAATGTTAATGGCAAGAAGAAAATTGATATTTTTTGTTTAATATTTTTGCCCCCATAGTTGGAAAAGATACCTTGATGAATTTACATCATATTTTTGTGCATTTCTGATAGTGCCACACAATTATAGAGGGTGAGGCAAAAGTAGATTTACAGTTGTTTGTTTGGAAAATAATATAACAATTAATAAATAATAATACAAGAATAAACTCTGTGTTTCATGTGCTGACAGCTGTAAACCTACTTTTGCCCCACCCTGTATCTATCATGCGAGATACATTTAAGAATTACATTGTATAACATTTTTATCCTCATTAAATATCAATTAATTATGTAATAGCAATAACTCAATGAGAAATAACTTGGAATTTCTCATGAATCTGTACATCTAGCCGAGGAAACAGAACTTTTTTTGATTAATAGGTTCTCCAACATAGTAGTTAAAATAATCAAATCTTTCTTTTACAGTCAACAGCATTACTGATGTGTGGCCCTGGCTGGTGGCACAGTGGATAAGGCACCAGCCTATGAACCCAGAGGTCGCTGGTTCAGTTCCCCAGCCAGGGCACATAACCAGGTTGCAAGCCTGGTCTCCAGCCAGGTCTGTAGCTGGAGGCAGGTGAAAGGCAACTGTACATTGATGTCTCTCTCCCTCTCTCCCTTCCCCTCTCTGAAAATAATAAATAACTTCTTTTAAAAATTACTGATGTAAACTTCACCACCCAGCCAAATTAGGATAATGCACATTCAACCATTTCTGTTTCTACCTGGGGTTAGAGATAACACAAAACCATCATATGGGAAGAGTCTGGGCTTGTATCATAATCGGGCAGCTTTATATCTTACCATTCTGTGCAAATTTAGAAGAAAAAGCTTTGTTCCACAAGTTCTGTGCCTTCTTCCAATGAGAGGAATATCACATCGAGATTTAAGATGAAACATTTATTTGTCTGAATTGCTTCTCTTCTTTTCTGTTCATTTTTTCCCTTTATCTCAATATTTTGTCCCACAAGAATATGTGTTTGACTAAATAGATCACAAATATAAGGGAAAAGAAAAGAGCAGAACAAGAAGTATAAGGTAACTAAATGGGTTGTCTCTCCTTACGAAATTATAAACTCCTTGAGAACACGAGCACTCATTGTCTTCCTTTAAACCTCCATGGATCCAATTAGAAATATTTTATTTGGTGTATTTAAGTCACAAATCAGTGTGACAGGGAACTCAGAGGACTAATAGGGTGCAGGGCCCCCATGCAGTTTATATTCTAATAGAGGAGAATGACCTGAAAACATTTAAAGTATTAGGTAGGAAGTTCAATGTATTGTCTAGTTCTGTAAAGTCTGGTTTTCAGTCTGTTTGACTTATCAATAACCCCAATGCAGTCTCTCTCTGACACATAATTAGTCACCAGTCAATGTTCAATCAGAAAAAGAGAAGCCACTCAAGGTATTTCCAGGAGACAAGAATTTCATGTCAAGCTCTCATTATGAGAGAGTTAGAAGAGCTGTAGGAGGTGAAAGGAGAAAGTTGGGGCTGGTGAAAGATCCAGGGTTGTCCAGGGAGCAGGGAGCTGCTGCCATTCCAGGCTGAAGCAGGAGCCTCCACTCACTACTGCCCTGACAGCCTCACAGATACGCCACATGAAAAAAGTGACCCGGGAGCGAGCATACACTAGTGCAAATCCTGCTGGGGAGACTGCCACTGCTGCTGTTAGAATGGACAGTGCGTGAGCAGGAGTTTGTCTCCCCAGCTGCCATGCCAGTCTGTGAGGCACCTCCTGCAGCTGAGAAAGGGAAGGGGCAGCCTTTTCTTTGTCTTTTGTCTCCCAAACTCCTATGAATGCCTCTGATTGGCAGAGGCTAACTAGAAGCCAGCTGACCAAGGAGCCTAGAAAAGGAGTTTGCAGGCTCTCAGCCCACTGAAATGCAGAGGTGATCAATGAAGGGTGGAAATGAAGCAGAGAAACAATAGGCGAACAACCGGCACAGTAGCTTTGCAAGTAACATTTACCGAATAGAGGTATATAAAATGTACAAATGTGATTCGGCCTAGAATCATGTTTAACGTCAGTGATTTCCAAATGTTTTCTGCTGCAAAACCACTAGTTTTTTTTTTTTTTTTTTTAATTAAATTTCAATAAAAAGAACTAATAGACTTTTAAGTGGCCAAAGGGGGCAAGTAAATTATAAGTTCTTATGTATTATAAATAAACCACAAAGAAGTTGTTAAGATTGTTTTTTTAAAAAGCTGTTTGATCATGACAACTTTTTATACTAGGAATTCTAAATGATGCTTGCAGTCAAGATCCATAAAGTTCCAATCGAATCTTAAGAGATTTCCTGAAGCACCTGTGCAGAAGTCTAGTTTCAAGAAGCATTTAGAAAATTCTATTCTAATCAAAATGGAATATTTGGCAAATATTTCCAAATTATAACCATTCTCAAAAAGTACATAGCTCTAACAGCATTTCAGTGCACCAAATCTTAATTATTTTTTTTTTTTAAAGATTTTATTCATTATTTTCAGAGAGAGGGGAAGGGAGAGAGGCAGAGAGGGAAAGGGACATTAGTGTATGGTTGCCTTTCACCTGCCTCCAGGTACAGACCTTGCTGGAGACCTGGCTTGCAGCCTGGTTATGTGCCCTCGCTGGGGATTCGAACCAGGGACCTTTGGGTTCACAGGCCGGCACCTATCCACTGAGCTACCAGCCAGGGCAAATCTTAATTTTTAATATAATCCATCATAATAGAGATGTATATCCAGGTGATATTTAGTTTATCAAATCTTAATGACTACATGCAGTGAAAGTTTGAAATGCAGTGTCCTGCAATTGGCAGTCAATAATTTATATTTATCTACAATATTTAGTATATCTCATCTCTACTTATAGAACCTAATAGACAGAGCCTGACTTGGCCTACATCCCCCTTCCCTGCTCAAATAACTTCAATATGTCTTTAAAGACCATAAGGTAAAGCAACAAATACCCAGCTGGCCTAGAATTCAAAGACTTCTAATGTCTGAAATGTAATTAATATTTTAATCCTATCTTTTGAGATTTGTTTACATTAATCCTCTGCTCCAATTTATTGGACCCTGAATATTATTCTCATGTGTCTGCCTTTTCACCTTCAATCAAATTTTTCTCCTCATTATACACCAGTACACCCAAATATCCACACCTAAATGTATTGCAGCCGTCTCCACTGGAACTTCTTGTCCCGTGTGAGAATGTACGTGTGTGTGTGCCTGTGTTTTGAAAACTGTCGAATCGAGTTTGAAACAACCTTTTACCAAACTTCGAGTTCAATACAACTTTAAATACACAGAAAAGAGGACAAATCCATAAAGCCATGAAGGAGACTATGGTATATATTTTATTCATAAGCACCTCAGTATCTGAATTAATAAAATGAAATATAATATTTCTTAAGTTTCAGACAGTTTAAAATTTGTAACTCATGGATAAGCCTTTACCTTTTTCTCCTCACCATGGAGAGATGTCAAAAATGAATCAGGGCTCTTTCTTTAGAGGAAGTCAGAATTATTTTCATAATCCTGCTCAACATAATGCTCAAAGTAGCTATGGTTCATTAGAATGGGATAGGAGATACTTATTTGCCATCAATTGATAGTCAATAGGTCTTTAGAATATGGCAGTTACTATTTTCATTTAATATTTATTATTTTTTAAGATTTTATTTATTATTTTCAGAGAGAGAGGAAATGAGAAAGGCAGAGAGGGAGAGAAACATCAATGTGTGGTTGCCCTTCACCTGCCTCCAGCTACGGACCCGACTGGATACCTGGCTTGCAACCTGGTTATGTGTCCTGTCTGGGGAATCAAACCAGCAACCTTTGGGTTCACAGGCCAACACCTTATCCACTGTGCCACCAGCCAGAACTCATTTAAGATTTAATGTTAGTTTAACATTTTGCCCATCAACTGGACTATAATTTCTGTAAAGACAGGGACACACTCTATCTCCCCAAATTATGCAGGGATCTATACATATTAGATAATAAATAAAATTTTGCTTAAAACAATGAAATTCATGCAGAAGCAGAAAGCTATAGTTCCAGGGTATTCTGATTCATTTTTATAATGTAATCATGTCAATAAGTGTGGTTGAAAGATGCTAAAAATTACAGTGAAACTTGTTCCTGTTACTAAATGTTATGTTTCCAGGAGGCATGCTCAGTTGAATTCCTGACACCAATCTCTTGAGACTCATAGTCAAATATAAGCCCATTTGTGATCGCTACATACCTTCCTACTTTCCTCTCCCTTTACCTCTGCGTTATTCTACAATTTGAGATTTCTTTCCATATCCTTAAAATATAATAGAGAAAAGCAGTGACAGCATTTTTTGTGTATGAAAGTCGAACACATATTGTCCAGTCTTGAAACTGACAATATGATCAGTTCTTCTTTAAATGCCCTGTGAACATAAGTCTTCATCAGATGAAGCTATAACTAAATATTAATGTAATTAGCAAGACATGGAGAGTGATATGTATTTTATTAACAAAAGTCAGGTGTAGGCTCAGGTGTAAATGTAAATGTTCCAAACATATTCACATTGTCACTGGCAACACACTATCCTTTGACTTCGTAGCTAGGAGCCACAAGATGATAGCAGCTACACTGTGACTGAAGAAATCTTTTCCTGTGTTTGAAAATGGCACAGCTCTCTTGGAAAAAAAAAAAAAAAATCTTTTACATTATTTTCCAGTGTGCTTCTAAAAATATCGGGAGGAAAAGGGTTGACTTACAAAGTTTGGAACAGCCTGTTTCTCCTACATTCTTTCCTTCATAAAAATAATGAGCTTGATAGCAGTTAAAGTTTTAAGATGAGTCCAGCCGGGATCCTCTCAGCAAACTCGCATTCTTGAAGCTCGGCTTCTCTATCATATCTCCTTGTATCTAGATCATTCCTTTTCTGCTTTGGCTCCACAAGCTTTACACAGCCTACCTCACTAAAGTCACAGAGGGCTGTGTGGGCGGGGGAGAAGGCAAGTAAGCCAATACAAACCTGAGAATAGGTTGTCAAGTGTCAAGCAATGTACACTTACCATTCAAGTAAGTGAGTTCATAAAACCAGAATTTGCAATGGTTTCTTTTTCCCTTTCCTCTGTTAATGACTTCATAGGGCCTCATAGACCTGTAGGCAGTCGAAATTAAACAGAATGTGTATTAATTCTCTAGAAATGATCTTTAGTGTATATACTATATATATATATATATATATATATATATATATATATATATATTCTTCTGCAATAATTCCAGCAAAAACATTTTGAATTAACTAGCTACTCTGGACTATTCTGGACTAGCTTTGCACTAAATAAAGTGAGATTAGTAGCAACAAGTAAACATTATCCCAACTCACCTGATATATGAATTTACCAAATAACTGCTCAGTCCTTCGGAGTGACTTCTGTTGGTGAACCTTAATGTTTTAGACATCTTTTTATTTATAATTAATATGTATAACCCAATAAAGTCTTCTTCATTACTTAAACTCAATAACAGGAAATAACTTTCTGATAAATTCAGAAATATTCAGAAATATAATTTCATGAAGTAACTACATGCATATAAATACACATAAATATATATATAGCAATGTTTCCATTGTTTCATATACATAAATATGGGGAAAAAAATGAAAACATATTGTAAGAAAGAACCTCAGGTAGGTTGCCAACAAGATATAACAGATATTTCTGAACTTACTTTCTGAGGTTATGAACCATGTTGTCAGAATATTGAATGTAACACAACTAACTATAAAATGGAGGTAGTGGGCTTTAGCCAAATTTCTGCAGCATGTGTATTAACTTTCCTGTGACGAATTTTCTTCTAGCTACTCTCTAGTATATTTCTCCTTTCCAGTTCACTAAAATCTTAATTGTGTATAGCCAATCAGGTTTGAGTAAATGAATCACTCACATTTGGATTAATAACAAATATGCATCAATTGAGCTCTAATAAGTACAATATAGGGATCAGAAATTGAGGAATGCAGTGTACTATAGTTACCAAAGTTTAATTCTCCTTGAGTTCTTCATCTCTAGCTCTACTTTTCAACCTACCTGTATTTGCCCCATCTCAACAAATACCATTATTGTTATCTATCCAATTGGTTCAAGCTATACCAGGTGACTCCTCTCTCTTCCTTCTGGTCTCCCACACACCTTGAAAAGTCCTATATATAATGCCTCTTTATCAGTTCCAGAATCAAACTCACTGTCACTACCCATATCCAGGCCATCATTGCCTAGGCTAGAATCTAAATTATTTGCCAGCTTTAAGATCCTTCTATCCAGCCATTTTAACAGTTTCATAAAAAGCTGTCTACTCAGAGTCTAAATATAATATTGCTGCACTTAAACTCAAAAATTTTCTCTAGCACAGCATTTTCTTCATGTGAGTCTAAACATGGAATGAAATGTTCTTTATAAACTGGTCCTAGTTCTCTCCAACCTTATGTCCAATTCTACTATTCCTATGTATGGCAGAAGCTTGTATGTTCATTAAAACCCATTTGTTTGTCAGCCGTTCACAGATCTAGACTATATTTCCTAGCATCCTTTGCCTTTAGTTGTACCAGTCTGGCAGAAATCTAACCAAGGGAATGTGAGCCAGAACAATGTCTCCTCTGAGACAGAATGGTTAAGACATGGGTGTGTCTTTCCCCTGGTGCCTTTCCACCTGCCTGCCAAATAAAAAGAACTTTGAGGGCTTGCAAAAGATAACTCTGTAAGACAAAGAAAGCATAGACTGCCCCACCAGGAATCTTGGCAGTGTGTTTGAATGTATGGTTCATCATTAATAGCACTTCACATCTCCTTGGTTTATGCATCATTTTATAGCCTGACCCCAGTTACCTACTTTTCCTGGATTTTTTCAGGTGTTCACTCTATTCCAGGTTTGTCACATGCTGCTGAATATTTCTAATTCTATGTCCTTCACGTTCCTTTAATTTCTCTCACTTCTGATGGTCTGTCAGGTTTCAGACTAAACTTCCATTCTTCTAAGCGCTGCTCTTCCCCAAGGCCAAATCTGTGCTCCTCTCCTGAAATTTCATAACACCTTGTGCCTATCTTTCTTAAGCACTTACAACATACACTGTACTATAATTGCTTATCTATCTGTCTATTCCACTAGTTCTAGCTAGACGACTTCTCAAAAAGTGGGCCTTCTCAAAAACTTGTTCCATGTTGTATATTTACTGAATAGATTCTTTTATTTTTTAAAGATTTTATTATTTTTAGAAAGAGGGGAAGGGAGGGAGGCAGAGAGGGAGAGAGACATCAATGTATAGTCTTTCACCTGCCTCCAGCTAAGGACCTGGCTGGAGACCTGGCCAGCAACCTGGTTATGTTCCCTGACTGGGAATTGAACCAGTGACCTTTGGGTTTGCAAGCCAGTGCCTTATCCACTGTGCCACCACCCAGGACCTGAATATATTATTATATTCTTTCAATTCACAAATATGTATTGATACTTTATATGCCAGGCACTATGCTAGACAAAGTAGATATAATAATAAAGAAAACAATTAAAGTTCCTGCCCTTATAGACAATAGTGTATATATAGTAAGGAAAAGGATATATATATTGTGGTAAAGGCCAAAGGGGAAATTACATAGCAAGTACACAAGGATCAGGAATGGGAAGACTAATTTGCATGGCCTTGGATTCTGAAATACAGTTTTCTCTAATTCTGTGAACAAGTGGCTTCAATCATGATTTGTAAATAAGAGAACAATGGCGGTATAACATGAACGTTGATTGGTTTGTGCACATTTTTTTCTGCAGTGTGTTACTTTTTTTTTTCTGTTCAAGTGCTTATCCAGCTGAATCCAGCAGGAGTGTACTAGGGTATCATCCTGGGAATAATGCTCGTTCACCCCAAACTCTTGCTCTTAGCTCAATCTGGGCACATGCTGTGCCTTGGAAATATATTGAACAGTCTTCTTCAGTTGTGCGTTTTCCTCTTGTCTCAGGTACCTCAACCTTTTGTTAAAATCCTTCCATAAGTCTACCTTCATCTATTTTTTGAAGGGTAAATTTCCTGTATATCTATTCTAGTAATTCCTCATGTATAAAAAATTTAACACATCTTCTAAATGGTGTTAGTATTTTATTAGGATTACTACTTGTTTTTTGTTAGTGCATTAATTACAAACTTTCAAAGTTTCTTAGTTTCACAAAACTATAGAAGTTTCAAATGGTCTACCCAGACCTATCCCCTTCTATGCTCTGCTGTTCTGTAAATGTTATGGAACCCAAATTTTTCCAAGAACCTGTAAATTGTGTTATGGCCGAAACTCCCCTTCTCCTTTGTCCCATCTTCTTCATTCTTCTTTAATTGCTTCCATGGAGCTCCCTCTGGAAATTAATCGGTGTCCTGTTCCTTTTTTTTTTTTTTTTTTTTAATTTTATTGTTGTATTACATCCATCCCCTTTTTGCTCCCCTCTGTCCCCCTCCCCACCCACCCATTCCCCCCAAAGTCAATCCCACCTGTTGTCCATGTCCATGGTTCCTTGTCTAAGGTTCTACTAGGTTCTTGTCTAAGCTGCTCCCCTTTCTTGCCTTTGCCTCCCCCCTCCCCTCTCCCCCCAACCCTGTTCCCTTTGACCACTGAAAACCTATTCCTTGTATTCATATACTTGGTTCTGTTTTGCTTGTTGTTAGTTTTGCTCATTATTGTCCCGTAATGGGTGAGATCATATGATATTTGTCCTTCACTGACTGGCTTATTTCACTAAGCATAATACTCTCCAGTTCCATCCATGTTGTTGCAAGGGTACAAGTTCCTTCTTTCTTTCTGCTACATAGAATTCCATTGTGTAAATGTACCAAAGTTTTTTGATCCAATCATCCACTGATGGGCACTTAGGCTGTTTCCAGCACTTGGCTATTGTAAATAGTGCCGCTATGAACATAGGTGTGCATAGGTTCTTATGAATTGGTGTTTCAGGATTCTTTGGGTATAGTCCAA